>JAPKID020003489.1:0-12330 GCA_026931265.2 Tropidonophis doriae
AGGCCTAAACCTATTTTTTAACTGTAAAATTAGGGGGTTGTCTTATACTCCCGGTCGTCTTATACGCCGGAAAATACAGTAATATTATACACAATAGCCAACTATTCAATTTAGTGAGAATCATCTGAAGCAAAATAAAATTGCATGCAAGGAAAGCTTTCTGCACATTCTAGCTCTATTTACTTTCTCTATTTTTTAGGAATTGGATAGAAATCTTAAACAAATCATTTAGAAGTACTGTGTGTCCTATTGAATTTATTTCAAACGGAATATTGATTATGTGCCATCAATTCATCACTGATTCTTAGCAACTTCTTTGATAGACCTTCAGGATGATGTATCTTCAAGTCCTAACCCCGATTTTCAGAATTTTGAACAATGTGCTGTAAATTAATCCATACTCCTGCTGCTAATTGTCCCCTTCTCTTTCCTTTCTCTTTTCTTTTTTCAGCATATACAGCCTTCTCCAGAGAGCTAGGTCTTCATATAATGTGTACGAAGAAAGATAATTTGAGCCTGGTACCATTTGTTCCCCAAGTGAGAATCCTTGGTTGATTTGTTTAATGATTTATTGGTTTGGCTATCCGCAGTATTCTCAGTTGTGTTCTCTAACCCCAAAGTTCAAAAGTGTCAATACTCTTCCTGTCTTGCTTTTTCAAAATCCAACTTTCACCTTGATGGAGTGTTATAAGGAATATTATCACTTGCACGATTCTAATCTTTGTGAGTATTGACATATCACGGCTTTTGACTATCTTTTCCAAGATCTTAATGGCTGCTCCAGCAAGTGTTAAAATAAACTATTGTGTATTTTTTGACTGCTTGTTCATTTATTATTGATGATTAATCCTAAAAGACAGATGCTGTCACCATTTTGATACCTTCATTGTCAGTTCTAAGACTGGTTGTTCTACCTTTGTCTTTAGGTTTACAGCTTTGTAACACTTGTTTGCTAACCTGGAGCATTTTGTTTCACCATGTTCTGTCTGTACTCTACCTTCCTGACTTGAATGTAAGTTTCTCATGAGGACAATGTGATGCTTTGGGGTGAGAGGATGAAACAAGATCCCCATTTTTTCCAGCATATTTCACAGCTTGATGTGATTGACACAATCAAGGCATTTCTGGTAGAAGTGAAGTATATACCGGCTTCTTTTTGGTATTTATTTTCCCATTACCCAGTGGGCATCAGCAATAATGTCTCATGTTCTTTCAACTTTTCTAAAGCTGGATTGAATATCTTCCATGTAGAGTTAATGGAATGTTAATTGAGTTAATTTTGTTCTGGCCTTTATAATTTATAACACTTTTTAAGAAAAAAAAGTGTCATAACACATGACTCTACAGAGGATGCTGGCACTTTTAAAATGGTACTCGTTTGATGACAAAGCATGCTTTTTTATAGATTATAGCACAAGATGCATAAATCTGTAAGCTTACTATGAAATGTATTGATTTTGGAAGAAGCTGATAGGTAGCCAATATATTCAGAGGTTAATAAAACATTGTAAATAAAGCTTGCCCTTTGTCCTTTTATGAACCGAGGATGTAGCTTTCCATTATTTCTATCCCCTGGAAAGAAGATGTAAGGTATAATGCTTGAATTGAATTAAGGACTATGGCTTTACTAAATAATACCATTGATCCACAATGACATTTTTAGTTAAATTATCACTATTACGTCTTAGTGTATTAGATTTGCCAGTGTAGTAAGCAGAACATTTCTTTTTGCTGATCTTGCTTACACCATCATTCTATAGTTAGGGTTAGGGTTAGGATTAGTTCTATGTTATTCAATCATTACTGCTGACACTAGTTGTGTAATGTTATTACATTAGAGACGATAATGAAGCCTCAAAAGCAGAGGTGGTATTCAGCACATTCTGACCAGTTCTGAAGAACTGGTAGTGGAAATTTTGAGTAGTTTGGAGAACCGGTAAATACCATCTCTGACTGGTCCTACTCTCATCTATTCTCTACCTCCCAAATCCCAGCTGATTGGGAGGAAATGAAGAGTATGATTATTTAATCAGATCTTTATGGATGTTATTTTGCATTGGTTATAAAACTTCATATGTTTGTACTGTATGCTATATTCTCTAGGTTGATCATGAGAGCTACATAATTCAACTTTTGTCTTACAATATACAATGACAGCCACTCAAAAGATTATTCTTAATATCCCAAAGGTAACATTTCATTAAATAGACCAAATTTGAACTGTAATGAATGAAAACATTTAGAATTCATGTCAACTGAACATGTCAATGGTAGAAATGCAAAACATACAAAGCTATTTATGTCCAAGATAGATTTTATTCACGTTGGCAAGACGGCTTTGGTATTTGTCATTATCGTTAACCTTGTACAGACCTTTGTAACTTCAGTTCAAGAATGGGAAAAAAGAAACTTTCTATCATAAGATACATGATTATTGATGATGTATTTCTGCTGAAAACACTGCTGAAAAACCAACTTGAACCAGTTTCAAGTTGGTTTTAAATGAAACATTCACCAGTCACAGACAGTAACAGTGCTTAAGAATGGTGCATATGTATCTCATTTAAAATCAAAGGATCCTCTTCAATATTACATAAATTCTCACTCCATATTAAAAAGGCTGTCTTGAAACTATGAGAGAGAGAGAAAACTTTGCATTTGAATTTAATATGTCAGCTTATACATTTTAATACATAAGATTTCCTTTAAATCTATTTCGGCAAATCATCAAGAATGGGCTATAAAAATATTTCAGGGATGATGGCTCACTGCCCCCTTAAAATGGCAAAGTCAACATTGCGTGATTGTAATCAAATTAGGGTATATTACAACATCTAGGGGCTATGTAAATGTAATTGATTATATTGGCTGAATTTGAGGAAACTGGATAGGTTACACAATTACTATAAATGGGCATAATTGATTATCTATCATGAATGAAGGCAAATATATCTGTCCCAGGATAATTGTTGGATCTTGCAACAATTATCTATCTTCTTAAAATGCATTTATGCACATAGATGTCCTTACTGAGGTCCAAGGAAAGGACATTTTTCTTGTCATTCCTGGCCGATCTGACCTTTAAGAAGATTCCTTTATGATCTCAAATACAGCAGTCCTTCTCAGCCTTGGCCCAAGAAGGGCAGCAGTCAGCATAAGAACCAGCAATGACAATGCTGATGCAGGAGCAGAGAAACTTTGGCTTGAAAATTTTGGGGATGAGCAATGCATACACTCAGGAGCAGAGGCAGTAAAAAAAAAGCATGTATCCTAGAGTGTCCCTTCTTCTTCTTTGATTAACCATGACAGGCCCATTATCAGAGCAAAAGGCTGTGACTGCTGTGAAGGACAAGTGGACATGTCTGGCAGGAGAACAAGTACTCAGAGCACCCAGCATAAAATAAAGCATGAGAAGAAATTTCCGAGGTCAGTTGACAGAAAGTTTACAAGGTCAGCCCTGGATAGACAAAGGTTAATTAAGAAAAGAAATTGTGGGAAAGAGAAGAAGAAAGTGGAGGAGGAGGAGGAGGAGGAGGAGGAGGAGGAGGAGGAGGAGGAGGAGGAGGATTAGAAATAAATAAATTACTGAGAGACACGGGAGAAGGTTGAAGTAGAAAAAATAAAGACAAAGCTAAAAAGATTTAAAATATAAGAGTAATGATGAATGAGTACTGACTAGGATAGAACAAGATATGAAAATGGAACATTAAGTAACACATTAATAAATAATAGCTCTATGATATAGTCATTGTAAATAATAGATCTTTGGAAACATAATCTGCTGTTCAGATATGAGTTTTCAAAATCATGAATATTTAAATATATCCAGATAGAATCCTTTCATTGAGGCTATAGTATATGTCAGAATGATGGCTCTTTTGGGCTAACATAGAATTTTATTGTTGGGCAGAAGTTATGCTGAGACCTATAGAACCCTTCTCCTGGTAAGTGTTAGTAGGAGAGCTTAACAGAATTACAAAATAACAGAGTTGGAAGGACTTTATCCAACTCTTGTTCAAGCAGAAAACCCTATGATATTTCAGACAAATGGTTGTCCAAACTCTTCTTATGAATCTCCAGTATCGGAGCACCTACAGTTTCTGGAGGCAAGTCATTCTACTGATTGATCATTCTAACTGTCAAGAAATTTCTCCTTAGTTTTAGGTTGATTCTCACCTTGATTGGTTTCCATTCATTGCCTCTTGTCCTGTCTTCAAGGGCTTTCGAAAATAGGTTGACCCTCTTCTTTGTGGCAGCCTCTTAGATATTGGAACACTTCTAACATGTCATACCCTAAGATTTCTTTTATAAATATACCAATTCCTGCAACTGTTCTTCATTTGTTTTAGTCTCCAGTCCTCTAATCATCTTTGTTGGTCCTCTCTGTACTCTTTCTAGAGTCACATCTTTTTTTCATTGTGGCAACCAAAACAATACAATATTCCAAGTGCTGCCTTACCAAGACATTATAAAGTGGTAGTAATACTTCCTGTGATCTCGATTCTAGTCATCTGTTGATACAGCCTACGCCTACATTGCATCTTTTGGCAGCTGCAGCACACTGTTGGCTCATATTTAAGTGATTGTCCACTAGGACTCCAAGATCCCTCTTGCAGTTACTGCCATTGAGCCAGTACCACCTATTCTATATCTGTGCATTTGGTTTTTCTTGACTAAATGTATAATCTTGCTTTTTTCACTATTGAATTTCACTTGGTTAAATAGGGCTTGGTTAAATTTGTTACCCCAAAACTGTAAATTCTTGCCCAGCATTTATTCAAGGAAACCACACATGAACATCAAAGAAGAGAATACAGAGGCCAGAAGTAACTTGTACTTTAAAACTGATACCATAGAAACTGCAGACAAACAGTGTATGGTTCAGAGGAATAAGATAAAAAAAAGACTTGGATCTAAGATCAGATATGCAGGCAGATGGTGAAGTGAATTAAATTTCTGGAAAGAGCAAAGCTAAGATTGTCTATGGAAGACAAAAACGAAACAGGATGTACTGTGAAAGAAATAATTCCAGGGTAAATATAAAAGACTTTCTCAAACAGGATACAACTAAAGAATGAATTTCTCTTTGAAGGAAATTCATGGTGAAGTCTATTTAATATGTGAGAATACAATGGATCAAGAGATGAATAGAGTATCTTCATTGTGAAGTATCTTAAATGTAGGCCTTTGAACAGCACATTACCTTTTAAAAGTTACCAAATTAAGAATTATCTGCATGAGTAATATTCAGAGTCAAAGGACTCTATTCAAAGTCTTTGTATAGACAACAATTATCTGCATGAGTAATACAGACATGTCTGAGCTTAGCCAGAAAAACGAATGATTGGCTGGATATGTCAGGTGAATAATGAGACAAAGCATGATGTTTAATGTAGCTGGAACTTTTTAGTTAATTCTGAAATTGTAAAACAGCATTCCCAGTAATGTATTGGAAAATTATATATTATAATTTTATATTAATAACTTTTGAGCCTTGGGGGTGCAATGGTTTGAATGCAGTACTGCAGGCTACTTCTGCTGACTGTCGGCTGCCTACAATTTGACAGTTCAAATTCTACCAGGCTCAAAATTGACAGCCTTCCATCCTTCTGAGGTAGGTAAAATGAGGACCCGAATTGTTGGGGGCAACATGCTGACTGTGTAAACTGCTTAGAGAGAGCTATAAAGCATTGTATAAGTGTAAGTGCTGTTACTATTAAGTCAGAAACAGTTTTGGATCCAGTTTGGTGCAGTGGTTAGATGCTTGGACTAGAAACCAGGAGATTGTGAGTTCTAGTTGTGCCTTTGAGTTTGGGCTCATTTATCTTTCCCAGAGTGATCTGGGGTTAGGAGAAATAGCCGTTGAACCCCTGTCATGGTCAGATCACTCTCCCTTAGGCTAGGCTTCCCAACCTCTACACCACTGCGGGGAGGCAGAACTGGAAATGGTGAGATGGTTCCGCCCCAGGTGCCTGATGGACCTTGAGAGGTTTCAGATGGAGCTTGGGCCAATACCTGAGACCCTGACCCGTGACTCGACTGAGGACCTAGTAACCACTTGGAAAATGCGGCCACAGGGGCCCTGGAATGGGTTGTGCCCCTGCAGCCTCTCACCCAGCACCGACCACCCTGGCTCCCTGGTTCTCTGAGGAGCTGAGGGTGATGAAGCATTGGAAGAGATGCCTAGAGAGCAGTTGGAGGGCCACCCGTTCCAAATCTGACTGGACACTGATAAGGTCGCATTTGAAGACCTACCTAGTGGCGATAAAAGTGGTGAAAAGTAATTATTTCTCCGCTCTTATCGTGTCTGCAGATAACTGCCCTGCTGCCCTGTTTAGGGTGACCCGTTCCCTTCTTCATCAGAGGGCGTGGAATGCCCCCTTGCAGGGTCGTGCAGAGGAATTTGGGTGTTATCTGCATGATAAAATCGATCAGATCCGCAACGGGTTGGCCTTTGACTGGACTAGTTCAGACAGGCTGACGGTGGCAGGTCATGAGTCTGTCATCTGGGAACAGTTCGATCCTGTAACTCCTGAGGACATGGACAGGTTACTGGGGCAGCTGAATGCCACCACATGTTTACTGGACCCATGTCCCTCCTGGCTGGTACTGGCCTCCTGGGAGGTTACACGAGGCTGGCTTCAGGGAATTGTTAACGCTTCTTTGAGTGAGGGGTTCCTGCTGGCCGCCTTGAAAGAGGCGGTGGTAGACCCCTCCTTAAGAAACCCTCCCTGGACCCGGCTGTGTTGGCCAACTACCTCCTGTCTCCAACCTTCAATTTCTTGCGAAGGTTGTTGAGAGTGTGGTAGTGTGACAGCTCCCTCAGCACCTGGAGGAAACTGTCTATCTGGACTCGCGCCAGTCCAGCTCCGGCCCGGGCACAGCACAAAGACGGCATTGGTGGCATTGGTGGATGATCTCTGGAGGGCCCGGGATAGGGATTACTCCTCTATCCTGTTTCTGTTAGATCTCTCAGTGGCTTTCGATACCATCGACCATGGTATCATGTTGTGCCGTCTGGAGGGTTTGGAGTGGGGGGCACCGTTTTATGGTGGTTCTCCTCCTACCTCTCCGACTGGTCACAATTTGTGTTGGCAGGAGGGCAGAGGTCGACGTCAAGGTGCCTCACTTATGGGGTACCACAGGGGTCGGTGCTGTCGCCTCTCCTGTTCAACATCTATATGAAGCCGCTGGGTGAGATCATCCGTGGTTTTGTTAAATAATGCCCAATGTTCAAGTCTGTCAAGATCCTTCTGTATCTTAAGCCTATCTTCTGGAGTGTTGGCTATTCCTGCCAGCTTGGTGTTATCTGCAAATTTGAGGAGTTTCCCATCTATCCCCTTGTCCAAGTCATTGATGAAGATGTTGAAGAGTACTGGGCCTAAAACAGAGCCTTGGGTTACCCCACTTCATACTTTCCTCCATGTA
Source organism: Tropidonophis doriae (assembly GCA_026931265.2). NCBI lineage: Eukaryota > Metazoa > Chordata > Lepidosauria > Squamata > Natricidae > Tropidonophis > Tropidonophis doriae. The sequence continues at coordinate 7,429 of JAPKID020003489.1, forward strand.
GATGCAGTTCCATGAGGACTATATGTTGAATGCAGTTGGACAGCCAATTAAAAATCCATGTAATATTATCATAATCAAAAGATCTGAATTATTTGTGGCTGAATGGCTGCATAATGGCTGATACTGCATAATGATTTATATACTGAAATGTAGTGAATTACACGAAAAAAGTCTGAAAGGTAGCATGGAACATTTAAGTGGCTGGAAACAAATTGCAAATAGAATATATAAATGCAAAATAATGTAAGTCTTGATAAACAGCAGGTATTTTTAAAATGTAATTTTCAAAAATTTGGAATAAGCAATAGACTAAATTCTGTATTCAGATACAACAGTGCATTTATAACAATGAAATCTGTTGGTGACTGCTAAATGGAAGGGAAATTGCATTAGGTCTGCTAATAAAATGGGAAGTATCAGGATGCTTGGGAGAAATGCAAGATTGGAACAAGTACAACACTTTTTTTCCAACCTTCAAATTAATCCAATGAGAATTAAGCCTATTCAGAAGCTAAAAAATGTTGACTGCGGTTGGAACAGAAATGTAAAAAGAAAAATAAATAGAGACAGATGATGGAATAAAACTAGGAACACTGTCATTCCTTCATAGCAGAAACATATATCACAACAAATATTCTTCTTCTTCATTGATATATGCTATAATAACAGAATCTTCACATTCCTTCTATATCAAAGATAGTGTAGAAAGCTTCTAATTGTTATTTTCAAACTTTCTTGTCTTTCCAGACTGAATTTTTGTTTGCCTAACAGTTTCCACCTGCCTTACCCAAGGTCAAACATAACCTGCTCTATGTGCACTTCAATCCTGTTAGAAGATAAAGATGTTCTAAAGTGTTTTAGTTGTAAAGCTTTCTTGTAGGCCTGAAGCCTGCAACTTTCATGGGTAGCTTTCCCAGAACTTCCCAAACTTCCCAGAAATCTCTGAATCACTTTTAATGGAAATCAGAAAGTTGGAAAACATTGATCTGTCCCTGCAAGGCGTAAACAGATTAAACATTTTAACACATATTTAAAAAGTCATGATGCAAAGTAAAAATAAAATTGTGAAAGCCACTGCACCATCCAAATTCTTTTATGAAAAAGGCAAGTCATTTCCAGATTGTCACTATGCAAAGCCCTATTTATACATAACTGGAATTCTTTAAATTATTATTTTTGCTTTTTCAAGAAACCGAGACGTGGTACTTATGTTTACTGCTGATTTGCAATAGCATTTAAAAATAAAAGTAAGAAACTAAACCAAACAAAGCTAGATATATAATTCAAAATAACTATATACTTTACAGATGGAATTTGACAATCGGACAAGATAAATAGATTCTCAGTGCCCTTATTATGGTAAAGGTTTTATCTAGTGGTTAAAACACTGGACTATAAAGTAAGAGATCATGAGTTCAAGTCCCTTTTTGGTCATGAAAACCAGCTGGGTGACTTTGGGACAGTCACTCAACCCACTTCATAGAATTGTTGTTATGGAAAAAATAGGAAGAGGAATGTGTGTTAATGATATGTTTGTTACCTTGAGTTAAATGCATGTATTTCTTTTACTATATAAAGAACACTTTCTATATGTATCTCCATCACTATTATCCTTATGTTTTTCTCTTTCCCCCCTCTTTTTGGTTATTAATTAAAAAGCAATAAAATATAAATTTAAAGAACCCAGGGCTGCTATAATTCTGGAAATGTAGATATAAAATTTTTATTGCAAGCCTGACAATTGAGATGGAAAAGTATTTAATACAACAATTGAATTGAATTTGCTGGGTTTGAAAAGTGTGGTTCCCCATGATGATGATGTTATGCATTCACTTATGTCTGATTCTTGGTTATTCTATGGGCCACTTTTCTCTCCATCTTCCAATCTTGCACTATCTCTTTCTATGATCTGGCAGATATCAGCTTTGATGGTGTCCAGTCACCATATCCTTTGGTGGCCTTGTTTACTTTTTCCCACTAACTCTTCCAGATATAATTGCTTTCTCCAGTGAATTCCCCCACGCCGCATGACCAAAATAAGTGCTGTCCTCAGTGATATGCGCGTCAGTACTTGTTTGTTAGTCATCTTTGCTGTCCCAGGAATAAGTAGGAGCCTTCTCTGGCATCACAGCTCAAACAAGTGTATTTTCTTCCCGTCTTGCTTTTTTAAGGTTCACCTTTCATAACCACAGGTAGCTACGGGAATACAATAGAACACAACAAACACTTGATTGCCAGGCTTCTATAATCTATGATATACTCCCAGCCTATGGAAAATTGGACCAGTGTAAAATGCCATCTATTTTCATAATCTGAAGATTTTCATAATTCCAATGCAAATCTTTATAATCATAGTTTTCCCCCAAACAAATATTATATGATGTCCTCATAGGTGTCTGGGCATTAGTGTTTTCCTTTCTTGGGATTCATAAAGTGCTTTTGTTTTGAGGACTGATCCCAAAACTTGCTAAATATTCAGAAATCTGCTTAAACTATTTCAGTTGTTCCGGATGACTTCACATTATAAGATCACATCATGGAGTTTAGAAGAGAATGACTATGCAGTGATGCTTCTATGTCAATAAACTTTTCTGTAGAATTTGGAATTGTATTTATATGATGAATGAATGGTTACATTATACTTTACATTTTCCTTCCTGTCCTTTTTGTTAAGATTCTGTAAACTAAGCAATTTGGAGTGCTGGCAGTTCCAATGGAGATCTAAATTTTGGCAGTAAACTGTGGCTAAGTTTTGGAGTGGTTAAACTGTGTTTCAGATTACTAAAACAAAGTCAGTGTGTGCTTCATCTGCTGTACCAAGGCCTTTGATTGAGTTGACCATTGAAACAACCTTAAGAAAATGGAAAGTTCAGAATATCTCATTTTCCTCATGTGAAATCTATATCCAAGACAAGAAATCAGACTCTGGGAGTAACATAGTAAAAAAGATTGCCTTCTGACCAGCAAACGTAGAGTAAGAAAGATAAGTTTGATGGAGGTATACATGCTCTATTGTCTAAGCAAAAAGGGATGAAAGATTTTTTTAAAAAATTCTAGAACAGTGAGATATTATTCAGAAGCTGCTCAGGCAGATGCTTCTCCAATTCAATGAGCAATAAGCAAAAGGAGGAGGTATAACACAACAGATTAGCAAGATTCTGTTATTATAGTCAATCTCAGTAAAAGTATTTTTTTTAATCTTTCTGATCTGTTATGCCTAGTAGAGCTGATAACAAAGGCGTGAAACAAACCTGTATATTCTCCCCTTATTTATCCAACCTATATGTAGAATATAAATTGAAAGAGATTGGTCTGGAACTAAAATGAGCATGGTTTTAAGACTGAAAGAACAAAACGTTCATAAGTGGAACTATACTGATGACATTGCTGAAGTACCTGAAAATGCAAATGACCTGGAAGGTCTACTAATGAAGATAAAGGAGGCTAGAATAAAAATGAGACTGTGATTAAATATAAAGACCAAACTAATGACAACAAAGAGAAAAACCACCCTTAGAAAACACTGAAGTGGTAGGCAGCCTTCAGGATCATCTCTTAACAGTCTAGGACCTAGCAGGAAATATCATGCATATTGTCACAGGTTTTTTTTTTAAACAAATTCTATTAGAGTTGTTAGGAGTATAATCCTAATGTTGGGTAGGCAATATATATAAGCCATGATGACAAATAGTCTTTGTTACTTTAAGTGTTTGAATGTAATTAGCAGCTGTAATTACCTCAGCAATAAGAGGAAGCCAGGAGAGCTTCCTCTCTCTCTCTGCTCCCTCTGACTGACTGACTGAACAAGGAAGAATTGTGGATTGCAACTGTAAGCAATTGTTTGTGAATTAAGGACTGCATTTGATTTAATATCTATTATCACTGCTTGTGAAGCAATAGTTTAGTTTTACAACACAAGTAAAGCTACCTGTTTTTACTATCAGTGTCTGAGACTCTATTTGTGTGTCTACTAGCAACGTTTCTCTAGAAGCACATTCTGCTGCTGTCTCCTAAAGGAGATATCCCCAACAAGAGTAACCTGTTCTCAAGAGAAACACAAGCACACTTGACCCTAGACCAGGTGTTTGCTTTTATATCTCCCTGTAATGGATGGGGAGATTTCTTATTTTGTAAATTAAAAGTATTTTATAAAAGCTATGTGTAAAACTATGTACACAAATATATATGGGGTGTGTATATCCTATTAATATATACTATACAAGATCATTCCCTGTCGCTATCTACTATTTATTGATGTTTTCTTCCTACAGAGCTTCTTTTGCCTTTTTTCTAGTCCCCCACCGCCACCTCCATCCTATTGCTTTTAATAACTAGCATGTAGAGGGCTTGTACCTTTCCAGGTTATGCTTTTCTTTGCTGGCCCATATCCTTTTTTCTCCCTCTGGTTCATCCACTCTGTCTGAAGGAAAAAAAGAAACATCTTTTATCTTTTTTTGCTGCTAGGCCTCTCCATTTGCTGAGCTCCCGAAACAATGTGCCTCTTCCATATCTGTGTCAAGGTTACTGTTTTATTAGCACTTCTGCTGTGCGGAACAGTGGGGAAAAGGCTGAAACGAAAGGGAAAGGATTTTCACAAACAGCCAACTCTTCTGCACACACTATCAATTGGTGGAGTAGCAATGAGGGCCTTGGAAACCATATTCAGATATTGTGATATGTTTATAGCAATGCTTCTCATCATTATGGCAAATCTACACACAGAGAGTTTGTACCTAATGAAGATACAGGAAGTTAACTTGATAGAAATTCCGGTGATGTAAAGGCAATAGTGATTTCCAAGCCAGAAATAATAATAATAATAATAATAATAATAATAATAATAATAATAATAATAATAATAATAATGATGATGATGAGGATGATGATGATGATGATGATGAT
>JAPKID020003490.1:0-12328 GCA_026931265.2 Tropidonophis doriae
AACTGTAAGCAATTGTTTGTGAGTTAAGGACTGTATTTGATTCAATATCTACTATCACTGCTTGTGAAGCAGTAGTTATTTTTACATCACAAGTGAAGCTAATTGTTTTTACTAGCAGTGTCTGATTCTATTCATGTGTCTACTGGCAACGTTTTCTCTTGCTGCAAATTCCACTGCACAACTTTCTGTCTCCTAAAAATATTCACACATTCATTTAATAATAAGGAATCATATCCGTAATGTCCAAAGTGGTAGAAGCAGTGGTGGGATGCTGCCTGTTTAACAACCAATTCAGTGAGCACAAGCTTTGCACACAGGTGCGCAGCGCTGAAAATGGAGCATTTAGAAGCTCAGCTGCTTACCTTCCAAGTCAGCAACAGTAAAACAGCTGGGGTGTGTGTGTGGAATCGGCCGTGCTACGTGATTGAGATGAACTAGAAAGCAGGAAATAAAGGACAGGATAGAGCAGGGGTGGGTGGACGGGCCCAGCTGATTGTCGGAGTGGACCAGTTCGCTCCCAGCTGATGTCGGAGCTACCGGTTCGCCCAAATCTGTCTGAACCGGTAGAATCCCACCCCTGGGTAGAAGTCAATGTTTCTATTCCATGTTATGGCCTAAAGCTGACAAAACACTTTTAAAGGGCTTTTTAAACAGGTGAAGAGGGGAAATCTCATCTTGACATCTAGACCAGGGGTGTCAAACTTACATCGTCATGGCGGTATCACATGACATATCGCAACTTTTTGCCAGCGTGGCCAGCGCGTGACGCATCCAGGCTGCCAGCCATGGGTTTGAGCCCTGACCTAGACTGATCATTGCATGTGAGAAAGCACTGCTTGGGCGGATACCATGTTTATTGTAAGACATTAATCTGCAGACAGATCCTGGGCCCAGATATTTGCTTTTTCTGTTCATAGGAAGAATCTCCCAGGAAAGGTGTATTTTTTGCTCTCCGCTACTTTGTTTTTTGACCTGCTGAGACTAATATTTGAGGACTTGATGAACAGCATGTAGTGCTTATTAAGGCCAGATGAACTTTAAGGCTCATAGACAAATGTAAGGTTGAAGAGAACAAAAAAGCAAGAATTCTCCCCATTGTATGCAAGCATAGTACGTAGATGAATTAAAAACATTATTATCTGTGAATTCTGGAAGAGTTACGTAAGAACCTACAAGTATGACACATTATGCAGATATTATTTCAAAATGACACTGTCACACTCCATCTGGATATCTGCCTGTGGGTGACAACTAGGGCTGGTATTCACTTACTTTCCCTACCAGTTCACAAGTGTGAGCACACACCACTTCTGTGCAAGTGCACAGCCTTCTGCACCTGCGCTTTTGGTGAAAAAATGGTCTAATTGGGATGCTGTAGAGCCAGGGGGTTGGGCAGAGCCACCCGTGATTTCTGCTACTGGTTTGGGCAAACTGGTCCAAACCAGTAGAATACCACCTCTGGTGATAATAGAACAAAAAACAGCCCTGATATCTGCTTACGACCGGTATTTACTAGGAACAGGTCATGAAGTTTTGGAATTCACTTTAGATAAAGTGGTCTGTGAGCAAATGGAACACGGAATTAAATAGATAAACAAATGGGAACCCTGAGCAAGGGATTAATCATGTTAGTTGCTCTTCTTTGCACTTTTTCCAAAGTCTCAACATCGTTTTTTGTAATGTGGTGATCAAAACTGGGGTGGCCTTACTAAGGCTTTGTAAAGAGGTAGTAATACTTCACATGGTTTTGATTCTATGCCTCTGGTTATACAACCAAGGACTGTGTAAGCTTTTTTGGCTACTGTTGCACACTGCTGGCTTATATTTAAGTGATCATCTACTAGGACTCCAAGGTCCTTCTCACACTCATTGCTTTTGAGCCAGCTTTCGCCTAATCTGTACTTGCACCTTTGGTAGAGAAAAAAGGTAAAGGTTGCCCTTGCACATATGTGCCAGTCGTTCCCGACTCTAGGGGATGGTGCTCATCTCTGTTTCAAAGCCAAAGAGCTAGCGCTGTCCAAAGATGTCTCTGTGGTCATGTGGCTGGCATGATTAAACATTGAAGCACATGGAACGCTGTTACCTTCCTACCAAAGTGATCCCTATTTTTCTACTTGCATTTTTACATGCTTTCAAATTGCTAGGTTCGCGGAAGCTGGGACAAATAACAGGAGCTCACTCCATTACGCGGGACTAGGGATTCAAACTGCTGAATTGCCAACCTTTCTGATTAACAAGCTCAACATCTTAGCCACTGAGCTACTGTGTACTTTGGTATAAATTTCCAAATACATCCTGAAACTACTTATATTTCTTTTAGCAAGTCTCATCATTTTGATTCCCGTGTCAAGGAAGCCAACATATCCCTCTTAGGGCAGAAATGTTCCTGACAACAGGAAGACTTGTTAGGAACCCGACTGGCAGACCAAATAATTTCAGGGATCATGGAGTTTTATAGCCAGATCTTTCCTAGAATCACTGTGAGGCACCATTGTCATATATCTCTTCCTGGTGGCAAAACAATATATTTTGCAAAATTCTAGCAGCAGAAGACTGATTTTCTGAACCAGAGGTTTAAGAGGGCAAATATACTGAATTCTAAAGTTGCTAATAGCCTCCTCTTAATCAATACTCTTGTTTATACAGAAACCCTTTCAATTTTTTAATGGTAACTGAGAATATTAGGAGATTAATTTTGCTCTATCCTGTAATTCTTCTAGTAAAGCCATTTTCATGAAAGTTATAGGAAAAAGGCTTGCAAAACATACAGAGCATTTCTTCTGAGTCTTTTAATGGAGATTGCATTATACTGCAGAGCAATTTAATCATGGACACCAAAAACACACTCCGTGATCTAAGCTATTCAGGATTTATTTATAGACCCATACACTTGTTAGTATGAGAGCAAATGCACATTTGAATATATTTACAAGTAGTTCCAAAAGAAATATGGCTTACAAAATAATAGTTATTATTGCCTAAAGATTCACAATCGTTTTAACTTACTTTCCTTCATGAGCAAAAGCATTCAACCTTTTCTAATCTAATTACTCTTTAAAATACTTCAGTCAGTTTATGAGTGCTTTCTTTGAGAAGAAATATCTCATTTTTCTGGTATGATCAGACATACATTCAAAATAACACTGTAAAATAAAATAAAAAAATAGCTAAATAACTAAAGCTGACATGTTTAAATGGGGGGAGGGGGGGGCTGTTCCTTGAATGAAGATTTGGTGCCCCAATGTGGATTCCCCAAAAGTTTGAGATTAGTTTCCTAACCTTGAATTCGAAAACCTTGCCACAGAATAACAGAGTTGGAAAGGACCTTGGAAGTCTTATAATCCAACCCCCTTCTCAGGCAGGAAACCCTATACCATTTCAGACAAATGGTTGTCCAGTTTCTCCTTAAAAACTTCCACTGTGGGAGCACCCACAACTTCTAGAGGCATGTTGTTCCACTGATTAATTATTCTAAGTGGATGCTGTTCCTATGCTGCTGATCTCTTTTCCATAAGACAAGCTGGCCCTTGAAATTGCTTTGGTTCTTCTTATTCAATTAAATCCAGAGGGGGCTAGTTCCTTAGGGCAATGAAGGCCTTCAGAAATCCCATGCCTCATCTTCTTCATCCCTCCACCTACCCAGACTCATATAAAATAAATAAAACTCCTACCCTCAAAACGACGCTCTAGAGCTCTGCACATCAAGACAACTAGATACAAGAACAGTTTTCGCCATCACTCTGCTAAACAAATAATTCCCTCACCACTGTCAAACCATTCACTAAGGGTGTGTTACTCTTACTATTAGTCTTCTCATCGTTCCCATCACCCATCTCCCCCCATTTATGATTGCAAGACTGTAACTTTGTTGCTTGTATCCTTATGATTTATATTGATATTGCTTGTTTTCTGATTTATATTGATATTGCTTGTTTCCTGGTTGCTTATTTGTACCCTATGACCATCATTAGGTGCTATACCTTATGATTCTTGATGAGTATATCTTGTCTTTTTATGTACACTGAGAGCATTTGCACCAAAGACAAATTCCTTGTGTATCCAATCACATTTGGCCAATAAAGAATTCTATTCTATTCTATCAACCATCTGACAGGGTGCCCTTCTTCTTCATCCCTCCACCTACCCAGACTCCTATAAAATAAATTTTGCAAGATGAGAGTGAGAGGACATTTTATTCCTGCCCATTCCTGCCTCAATATAAGCATTCACCAGTTGAACCCACTAGATATTGGGGAGGGGAGTTGTTTTATTTTTGCTGGCAGGACCTTCAAAGACTTCTGTAAATTAAGTGCAATTGAGCACTGAAACCCACAAAGTAATTCAGGTTCCTTATCTGGCAAAGTGCATGAGGAAATAGCCCATTGAAGAGGGCAACAATATGATAAAAACTCCACTTTAATTTGGTCATCTGGAAAAACCTTTGAGAGATACGTGCAGTGACCTTAACTTTCTAAGACTATCATTTGGGTGAGCCATGGTAAAGGCCATGGGCAGTGCTGCACAGATGTGAAGCATCTATAGCAAGAGCTAGCTGCACTTGATAAAGTTTATTCTGTTATTTGAAAATCTCTTTCTAGCTAGTTGAGGTGTTTTATGGCTTCAATCTGTCCTCTTTTATGGCCTAAAGTCAGCAATAAAACACTTTCAAGGAGATGTTCAACTAAGACGTAATAAGAATAGGAAGAAGGCTGTTTTCAAAGTCAGAGAAGCCAGGAAAGCAAAATAAATATAGTTTACTAACTAAAACAGACTACAGGAACAGATCTTTACAACAGAGCCGGGAAAGTTCAGAGAATGCAGAAACTCAGGTTCATGACAAGGCAGGGGGACTGGATTACGGAACCAAGGTGTGTGTTGTGTATAGCATTATGAATGCATTGCCCGTATGATTTCTTTCTAGGGTTGAGGTAGAGTGACTGGCACAACCCAGCAGGCTTCTCTAGGCTTGATTAGAAGCTATGGTCTCTCAGATTGTAGCCTGATACCTTCAACCACTATATTTATGTTGAATTTTTACGTTTTACTGACAAACAAATAAAGAGAGATTTCTATTTCAAGCTATTTAGCTCTCGTCAGCTAGCCATACTCTTCTGGGAGTAGAACCTGGATTGCCTGCATATTAGGTAGATGTATTAACCTGTAAGACAGGGGTGTCGAAATCAATTTCATTGAAGGCCGCATCAGGGTTGTGTTTGACCTCCCGGAGGGCTTGGCAAGGATGGCATGGCCAGCTTGACATCAGTTGTGTCAGGAGCGCTGGTGGTGGACCGAGTTCTTTGCTAGCAAAAAGGGACTCCAGAGCTCCATTTTTGTCTGCGACAGCCTCTTGCAGCAAAAATAGAGATTGGGAGAGGCATTGTTTAATTAAATAAATAAATTAATAATAAATAATTGTTGGCTGGTCCTTCACTGTTTCCTGGGCAGTCTCACCGGCCAGATATAAGCACCCCACAGGTAAGATCTGAATCCCTACTCTAATCCATGAGCTCTCCTCCCTTTGTTGTAGAGAAGGGTTGCTGCTGGTTTATCCCAGATCGGGCAAACCGATAGTAGAGGCAGAAGGAAGATCCACCCACCCGCCCGGACGCTTCTGTGCATATGCAGAGCAACTGGTAGTAAAAAAATTAGCAACTCACCTCTGCTTTGTTGGCTATGCAAGGGGAAATATTACCATATTTTTCAGAGTATAAGATGCACCTTTCCCCCCACCCCCAAAAGAGGGTGAAAATCTGGGTGCTTCTTATATACAGATTACAGCATTTTTGGCCTACCAAAACCCTGCCCCTTTGCAAAAATGGACATACAGAGGGGTTGGAAGGCTTGTAAAGTGCTCCTGAGGCCTGGGGAGGGCAAAAACGAGCAAAAACCAGGGCATTTTTGCTCATTTTTGTCCCCCCGAGCAGCCAGAAGCACTCTACTAGTCTCCCAAAGCCTCTGCATGCCTTTTGTTTTTTTGCAAAAAATGAGGTGTGCAGAGAGTTTGGGAGGTCCACAGAGTACAAAAACTTTTTTAAAAAAATTACCTCTTCAAAATCATGGTGCTTCTTATATTCCAGTGCGTCTTATAGTCTGAAAAATACGATAAGTGTTTTTTGTCAGGGCAACCTGGTCTACCCAATTATGAGATGGAGCATCCACTTTCGCCTTTCAGCTCCAGTCCAGGAGTCTTCACAGGCAGTCGCTTTCGCAACAAACTATTTTTGGGTTGAATTTTTAACCACTATACAAAACAGGCTCTCAATGCCTACATATACAAAACCTTAAAGCAGGTTGATGCAGTTCTTGGTAGTAAATGAACCTTTAGGAGAGCATATGGTCTTGAGAAGCCTCATGATTCTTTCAAGAGCCTCCTTTTTTTCAGGCCTGGGAGGGAGAAGTGTTTATTCTCTTCATCATGATGAACTGCTATATTATCTATAGTTGTGCTTGAGTCAGCACCTTGTTCCAACAGAAGGTATCTGTGATACCTCCTGGGTCTCTGTTTCTTTTTCTCCCCTTTGTGGCAGGAATCCATCAGGAGAACCATAACCGAAAATTACCAGTATATATTGGCAAGCTCATTAAGAAATTATTTACAAGGCTGAAACAGCATGTTCTCTACCTCAAATAAGGTTTTTAATGATTTAACATGGCACAAGAGAAAAATGGATGCAGTCTACACACTCAGCAAACAATATAAAGAAAAACTCAGAAAATAAAAGTGAAATAAATGGAAACAAGTAGCCTTAACTGCTTCTTCATGCAGTTTGTGTCAGCCCTGAGAGCTGAACCAGACCAAAAAGTCAATTCAACAAGAAAAAAACCCACCCTAAAGCTATTTTTTTGGCATTGGCTATAATAGCAGACTCTTGCAAATCTGATTGTGAGGGAACTCCATCTGCCTGAGTTATTGCTGAATGTTATCTCATTTCTCTGGATTTACAATATGTTTCAGCCACTTTTGCCTAGATAATGGCTCTTGCATATTTCACTCACTATAGTTCGCACCTTATCACATTTGCTTATCACTCTGAGTATAATGGGGCCTTTTCCCAAGTAAAGGTGTACAGAATTGTAGCTTTGAATATACATCTTGATTCCAAAATACTGGAAACCAACATAGAAATTTAGATGATTAAGCGTGTTTTGTGTGTATATATTTCTGTGTCAGCTTCTTTTTAAAAAACAAACAAACCACTGACTTTTTTCTGACAGCTAGAGGGAAGCAATAGATATCTACATTAAGCAGGAAAATCTGATATTGCCCAATGCATGATTCTTTTTGTAATTAATAGCAAACAGATGATGGAATTAATAAGCAAAACTGTATTCTGGCTAAACCAATAGAAATTCCTGGGCAAGTCATCTAAAGAAAGACTTAAAATGAACTAGTCCTGTTAATCAATTTAAGACAAAATTTCTTACTGTAACTTGAAACAGGAATCAATCCCCTAAAAAGCAAGTAATTGTTAGCTCAGCAATTAGAAAAGCAAAATCAAATTCCAGCAGCTGATTAAAAATAGTCAAATATGATCAAGGAAATATTTCAACGTATACAGTATGCAGAACAGTATGTTTAAAGATGGCTTATTTAATAGAAAGTAACTAGAAACTGAAGTTAGTTCAATACCAAAGATCAGTGGTGGATTCCTACCGGTTCAGACCGGTTCGGCTGAACCGATAGTGGTTTGGCAGCTTGGGTCGCTGGAACTGGCAGCAACCCAGGCCTGCCACACACCCGAACCAGTTCTCTGGCGTCGCCATCTTGTTTTTCTGTTTTCCGCATGCGCCGAACAATTTTAATTGCAGTAGTGCCTGCTGCAACCCATCCCTGATTAAGATGTTATTAAAACAATTACGTTATACAAAGTTTGTTCTAAAGTGGTCAGTTTTAAGCCATAACAAATCTGCATGGTGAAGAATCACACACAGGCAACCTTCATAGAAAATATCACTTGCTCCTTTCATAATATTAGAGTAGAATGTGATTAAAGTGATCTATTACTCAAAGAAAACAGGCATTGGTCAATGATATGAGCAAAGCTAAACCTATGCACAGAAGTGGACATTGTGCCGATGTTTGGACAACCCTGCAGTGCTACACAGTGGATTTCCTGTGAAGGAGACATATAAAACTCACAGACCAGTCTATAGACATTTGCTCATTCAACATGGCTTCATAGGAAGAAATAATTTTTAAAAAGGGACTAACAGAAACTCAGAATGGATTTTGTTAGTGGCAGAGTGCCCTCTGCTGTTGGATGTTAGGAAGAAAAGGAAAACGTCTATCTGTTAGTTTGTTTTTCTATGGCTGTTAGTCTAGTTTGGTCTAATTAAACATTTAATTCCTCTGTGTGTTTACCAGGTAAATAAATACAAGTTAAAATTTAAAAATAGGTGAGTGACATCATTCTTAAACATCAGAGTACATTTTTAAACATCAGACTATGTTCACAAGATAGTGATTATAGGGTAAATATCTATCATACAGTTCTATATGAATTTTACTCTAAAGTAAATCCCAGGATTTATTATTTATTATTTGTAAGAACCATGGCTGCCTAAACAACTCCTTTGTTCCTCATGTATTTCTCACTCACATATCATACTAAGTCATGGATTTTTAACTGCACCTTTTTGAAAAGCCCGTTAGACCCAAGGTTCACCCAAGAGGCCAGGGTTGTCCAACTCCCGGCCTGCAGGGCAGATGCGTCACATTCTGGCCACATCCCCATCCATTTTAGCAGATGCCACCGTGATGACGTGGATTTGACACCCCTACAACAGACTAAATCAAAATCAGGTAGCACAATCACTTACTTTGTTTCCTCTGCCTTGACTTTTTGTAAGTTTCAATATATGAAGTATTTTATAGTGTTTCTATACTGTTCCAACAAACTGGATGAGATTAAAAATGGCAAGACAGATCTTCAAAATAATGTCTCGTGTGCCATAAGTGGGTGGAGCGCAGGGGGGGTCGTGCGCAGGCGTGCTGCGCTCATAATGCAATGCACGACTCTCCCAGTGCGCATGCGCACACTACAGGCGCCCCCCTCCATTTTTTTGCATGCTTTTTTTGTCCTCCCCAGGCTCCAGAGGCTTTATAGGAAACAGCCCCTCTATCCCTCCTGGAGGCCCTCTGGAGACTTCAGGGGCATTCAGGAGGCTTCCCTGAAGCCTCAGGAGGGCAAAAAAAGACCCCTCCAAGCAAACCGGAAGTGACTTCTGATTTGTTCGGAGGGCCATTTTTAGTCCTCCAAAGGCTTCAGGGACATTCAGGAGGCTTCCCGGAAGCCTCCAGAGGACTAAAAAGGACGCTATGAGCAAACCGGAAGTCACTTCTGGTTTGCTCAGAGTGTCACTTTAAGTGCTCCTATAAAGCCTGGGGAGGGCAAAAAATGTCTTTAAAAATGGCTGAACTCAGCTGGCCAGAACAGGCATGCGCACTGGCCAGCTGACAGGGCAACATCTCGCATGCTCTGACAAGTGGCTCCGTGTGCCACCTGTGGCATGAAAGCCATAGGTTTGCCATCACGGCTCTATACATAGTGAAGAAATTTGGGGGCACATTATTAAAGATTATTATCTTTCCATTTTCATTGTGTAAGACTGGAATAGATTTAAATGACATAAGGAATGTCCATATCTTACTCCAGGTCCAGAAATGGAGCTAACTAGTTAACTATGAATGCATTTTTGTTAACCGCCACAGTGAACTAAGCTACTGTGGTTTACAACTATGGCACAATGATATAATGTCCTTATTAATTTGTGTAATTTAAGATGGAAAGCTGAGTGAGGGCTTACATATATTATTATCATTTGTGTTTCTTAGTAAGCTTGTAAAAGTAATTAATTCTTTAAATTTTCCTTAATATCCCAGCCAATTTTTTGATAAGGTTAGGAAGAGAAAAAGGTAAAAGACTAATCAAGAAATTTCCACATGTACTTTTGCTTTAAGAGAATATTCTAGATTTTGGATTTACCATAGGAGAGATTAAAGTGACAAGGGTTCAGGAACCCATTTGGTTATGAAGTTGATTTTGGGCTAGTTAACATCTTCCTGTGTAACAATTCTCAAAGGATTGGTATGGTGAGAATAAAATAAAAAAATGCCCTCAAGTGTGCCACACTCAACTTGGAAAGAAAGGGGTGATACAAATGTGGCAATTAAGAAAAAACGTAAACCATGAGAATTATTCATTCATTACTGAATCTGCTGTTGTGAGCTGAATTCAGATTCAGCTCACAACAAAAATCTAAGGAACATCTGTGCTTAAATTAAAATTTCATAATGATCAATGATTTACCCTGTTTCCCTGAAAATAAGACCTCCCCAGATAATAAGCCCAGTCAAGTTTTCAAACGCATGCACTAAAATAAACCCTCCCTCAAAAATAAGCCCTCCCCAAAAATATGGCAACATAGCAACAGCCATGAAGTGACCATGCTCGCCACCTCCTGCACCTGAAAAATAATAAGACCTCCCCGAAAATAAGGCCAAGCGCTTATTTCAGGAGTCAAAAGAAAATAAGATCCTATCTTATTTTCGGGAAAACACGGGTATTAAAATTAAAAATATATTATTGTTACTGTAATTTATTTTTTATTCAGTTATATTAACTGGGTAAAAATGATGGTAATCTGTAGCTGTGAAGATCATTCTACTGGTGCCTTTATCGCATTTGTAGAGTTTGGTGTCATTTAACATTCCACATATAGGCATTGGGATGAAATCCTCTAAGTCATTCACAGTGGACACAAAGCGGAAGTTATTTAAGAAACTAGACAACCAAGGCCAATTCCCTCGACATAAAAGTAAATCCCAAATCAAATTTCAAAGCCTTATTGTTGCTGGGAAAAGCTTGTCATTAGAAGATTTGACCACTAAGTGGCAATCTTAGCTTATGCCAAAGTAAAAACAAAAACACAAATCTTCTCCACCCACTCCAGCGCATTGCAGATACCTGATATTAGAACAAAAATGTAGGCGGCACTTCAGACTGGCAATAAAATAGATAGTGATAAAGGCTGGAATTTATGATATGCTATAATTAAAATGAAAGATCAGCAGGAATAGATTTTTTAAATCTTGTCAATAGGAATAAAGGATGAAAAAACAAGACAAGGAAAATCCTGGTGAGACTAGCTTTCAGAAACGCTTCCCAACTATTTTACCAGGAGAAGCCATAGGAGATGCCTTTGTTTTCTTTTGTGTCCCAACATAATATAGGGTGTGGGGAGGTATGCATGTGTACATTCACATCTTATCCTAGGGACTAATCAGTGTCTTTACACACTGTTGAATATGTTTGTCTGAAACAGTACAATCAATGTGGGTTCCTTTCTGGTTTGCGTGCATGTGGGAATGTTGTGTTTATGCATTTGTTGCGGCCCCTATTTTGTGTTGTCTTTGTCAATTATGTGCCCTGAATGCACATGATCAGCTGTTTGGGAAAGTGGTTCTTATTCTTTCCATAACCTCTCCTGCACTAACTCATAATCAGTAATTTTTTTAAATAAATATTTTAGAAGAACCATGTTGGTTCAGCCAAATGCATATTTATTCCAGCATGTTCTTCCAGAAATCATCAAGATTCAAATGAATCGGGTAAATCCACACAAAGAAGACATGAATATATTAGCGCCC
The DNA here is from genome assembly GCA_026931265.2 of Tropidonophis doriae. Taxonomy (NCBI): domain Eukaryota; kingdom Metazoa; phylum Chordata; class Lepidosauria; order Squamata; family Natricidae; genus Tropidonophis; species Tropidonophis doriae. The sequence goes on from JAPKID020003490.1 coordinate 11,651, forward strand.
TTTTGCCTGATTTCTCTAGTAACATATTAACTATTCCTCATGGGCAAAACATGGGATGTAAATAATTTTTTTAAAAGACATATTTCTTCTGATGCTGGAGAAAATGCACAGTATCATTTGTAGTAGCCACAATTAATTCATGAAAGTCAACTCTTATTTAAAGCCACCCAACTTTATAGCTATTATATTTTACAGTAAGTTATAAAGACCCATCTTTTATTTGTTATGGAACTTCCACCGTTCATCTTTAATCAGTGACTCAGACTCTAGTTATTATGTAAGAGAAATTCCCTTTCCCCACATTTTCTGCACCAAGCATGAATTTAAATATTCCATTAAAATGTATTTATTGCAGTGCAGAGTGTTATAAAAAAAAAAGTGCATGCATAAATATATCCTTCTACGATTAAGAGTACTATTACTCTACGGTTAAGGAAAAAAGAGTACAAAACATATGGACTTCACGAGAGTTTATGTTTTAAGTATTGTTTCATATATACTGACCATTATTTTAGCAATATGTTTGCCTTAGTATTTACAATACAATACAATAGCAGAGTTGGAAGGGATCTTGGAAGTTATCTAGTCCAACTTCCTACCAAGGCAGGAAGCCCTATACCATTTCAGACAAATGGCTATCCAACATCTTCTTGAAGACTTGCAGTGTTGGGGCATTCA
>JAPKID020003491.1:0-12328 GCA_026931265.2 Tropidonophis doriae
CTGCCTCTTAAAGTTGGAGAATTACAGTTCATAGCACTGATCTCCTTTTTGAGAAGGATGCTAGCACTTGTAATTCATAGCAAAATGGAGTATAACAGCTTGTTTACTTTATGAACAAGGGCGAAAACAGAGTAAACAGGGATGCATGCAGACTAGGTCCTGGTAAATCTTAGCCTATATACTTGGTTTGTTTCCTAATTGTGGCATTGCTCTACAGTACTTAACATTTTAACCACACTGCCATCTCCATCTGATGCAATTACCATAAATCCTGCCTCAGAAGTGCCCTCAAAATAATTTTTATGCGGGGCTATATGCACTATGTTTGATAACTCTTTAGTTTTGAATGAAACTTCAGGCAATGAAATCTTATTCATAAACATTGGAACAAGTTGGGCTACCAGAATGGAGCTATAAAGGCAACCACAGATAATAGATGCAGAAAATGTGCTATTTCCGTGACCTTCCAGATTTTTATGATCCAGATACAGTAGCTCTACAATAACTGATATAGCATGTGCAAGATCTACAGTATGGTATTGTATTTTTGATAGCTGTAGTAATAATGTTTTTGTATTACTGTGTAGTCAGTAAATTGGGAGTGCTATTTCTGGGGAAATATATGGCACAATTTTATCAGTTGAATATTCAGTATCACAACTTTAGGTTTATATGCAATATCCCACATACTTTCTGCATTTAAATAATTAGGCCATTATATTTCCAACAAGCAAAAATGTGTGGTTTAAGAAATCTTTTCAGTGTCTCTTCTTTAATTTTTTTTAATTAAATATATTTTACAAAATATTATATTAACTTCCCACAATGGCACGTATGACTTCTTTTTAATACATATTACTTTAAATCAAGAAATGGTTGGTGATTAAACCTGTGTTCAGACAGCTCAAAATAAAACACTGTGGATAAATCATTTTGTAACATTTATTGTGTTATCTTCTGTTGCAATTTTCAGGTAATAAATTCAAATTATAACATGAATAATATGCATAAGAACTTTAAAACCGATTTGAAAGAGTCCAGAATGGCATATCTTTGTGGAAAAGGAAAGCTACTGCAATATTATTTAACCATCTCTATAAACTCTTTCTGTGGGGAAAAAAAAGGATGTTAAAAATACAGTGAAACCTTGATTTAACAATCTAGTTGGAAGAAGGGATGTCTGTTATTCCTAATTGTCCATTAAATCAGAGTATATAATCTCTGATGACATTATGCAAAGATATAAATTGCACATACTTTGCATTATAGTACATCATTTGTGTAACCTTATTAAGCAAATGATATAAAAGCAACATAGGTATATAATGGGAATTTTATCCATAGCATCTGAAGTCTATTACACTCAGGTCTGTTAAATCAAAACATTACTGTATTGTAATAAGAGATTTTCAAATATTTTGAAATCTGGTTATTCCAAGCTTACTCATTTATAGCATTCTGTCTCAATGTGAAAAGTATTCATATATTTAGAAACTCATGCATTGATCAACATTAGAGAACAGTAAAAAATCACTTGATGAGCTACAGTGTGCTGTTGGGCTACATTGTTAATTTAATTTTCTACAATATTAGTAATTCTTTGTCTAATAAACCATAATTAACCCCTGAATGTTGGGTGTCAATTTATTTCTGATTTTGTTACATTAGTATGGTAGTAATACAATGCTCTGAAAGGTGCCTAAACCAGGCAATCTGTAAAAAAAAAAGGCAAATTAAAATTTAATTAGTTTCTGAGTACAAAAAGAAAGGGTTGCATTTGCACTGTGCCAGATTTTGTCCACAAAAGGTTCTTTCATGATATGTGATGAGCTAACCAGGATACTAGATTTGCTTCTTCCAAACAAGGAGCCATTTGAAGACAACAATTAGGCCATTCTTTGTTCAGTCACTTTCTTTCTCTGGCAGCTGGCGCACACACCATCTCCAGCATATCATCAGGAGGATCACTGCCGTGCTACTTGGTCATGCTAAGCCAGAATTCTTTAGAAGGTTGGTTTTGTGGGCAAATACAACTCATGAAACAACTGGACAGCACAGCTGTCTATCAAAAAATTGGGTAAATAACTATAACAGAGTCACCTCTCTTCAAATGCTACATGCCAGAAAAGACAAAAGAAAGATTGTAGAAGGGCTTTACCAGTTCTCTAAACTTTCTCTTCATAAATTATATACAAACGGCCAACAAATATACCTTATTATTCCTTTTATGATGCAGGACATGAAGATAAGATACTACTAGGACATAATCTTATTCACCCTTGGATTCTTGCTTTTTATTTCTTAGGTCAGGCTTTCTATGATTTCCAGTGAAATGCAAACTCTGCATCAATACAGGAAGTTTGTGGTCAATTATTATAGAGAAGACAGTAAGTGCAATAATTAAATAACTTCCATTGCATTTTGATAATCAGAGGAACTTGACACATGAAATACATTTATTCTAAAAAAGCACTTTAAAAAGTTTTCATTGAACAGTGAAAATGAAACAAGCTATTATTTAGAACTATTCTAGAAAGCTTGAAAGAAACTTAACAGTATTATAACACAGCCCAGGAGCATCTTTTTATTAATGTACTCTACTGAAAATTTACATTTCACATTTTTAATGTCACTTTGCAAGCTATAAACACTTGCTTTAAAAAATGAATTGAACATCACAAAATGGAGTATGTTTTTCATTGCCTTCTTATTGGCCATGTATAATTTGGTAGCTTCAAATTTATACAACAAGCAATGAAAAGGAAATTCATTTGCCATTACTGATTTGCACTGTTTACTCTCAACTGTAAACAGATCAGCAATTCTTGTTCTCTAGAAACACTAATTGCTTATAAGAAGAACAGACTAATGGCACTTTAATAGTTAAGTTTTATTACTGCATAAGCTTTTATGGACTATAGTTCATTTATTTGCCTTTTGCAATGGCATACAAGCTGATGAGCAATTTCTACAACCCAATGGATGATTAACTATAACAGTTAAGTGTTTTGTAGAAATGGCCAATCTTGGTTTGTTTTCCTGCACTGATAGATTGAGTACAGAATAACTTTTTCTTTTCTTTAAAAAAAATAAAAAGACTGCTGAATCCTAAGGTATTTGTCATAGTACCTTACTCAAAAACATACTGCGGCTATTTTTAACATATATAGTGTTATCAAGTAAAAATATACTCCCAAAAGATAAATAAATGTCTGCTTCTACTAGAACATGAGTTCTGGATAGTTTCCCGATTCTGCCATGTAAATACTTATCAATAAACAGAATTGCATATCCTCCATTTATAATGACATAGGGTTATAATGTTGTGGGAATGCTCTTATAGTAGCAGACAAATATAAAGTTTAGTTACAAGTATCGGTCATCCACCCAATTTTTTTAAAAAAGTGATTTTCCACAGTGAAGAGGACTTTTAGATACTTAAGATGATGAATTATCTGATGACATTTTCTTTCCTACATGGCTCCAAAGGCAGCCTCTGAGAAGGGGAAACAAGAAAAATACCCCAGTGATGTATTAAAGAGCAAGTGATAGCTCTATATTGTGGTCGTTTTAAGTAACTTCACTGCTATACAAAGGACTAACAGTAAAGTGGCCAATCACAAGTGTAACAAAAATAACATTCAATGCCCCTCCATTCAAAACAAATACTAGGAAATAGTATGTGTTTTCAAAGGTTCCATTTTACTTCCAAGACTTCCTCTAATAACACCTATCAATTGCATAAATGTCAATAATTTTCCTTTTTAAATTTCCCCTTTACATCACAGAAATAAAACACAATCGTCTATTTCCTTGAAAAGGCAAGCCCAGCTTTTGATTGTTCTTTCAATGCGTTGTTCTGCAAACAAACATAATTTTTGCCATGTTTGTAGGCTGAAGAATTTATATACATAATACAAAAAAAACCCCACACCCAACCCCCTGATCCAGCATTAGTTGTGCATAGTTACATGTGACTAATAATGCCAGAATAAAAATGTGGAATGCTATCAATGTTGATCCACATCACAATGCTCCAAATAAATCCTCATCTATATTCTGCCTCCAGGTAACCACATGGGACTAGAGCTGAACTCAGACAAAAACCCGGTGTTCTCTGTACATATTAATCTTTTGGTATTTCATCTTGCATTTTACAAAAGACCCTACTTTATTTTTTAAACTATACAGAGCAAACAATCAGGAAATTTTTTATTCTATGTCACGGAAATGATACAATAAATATGCAGAACTACCCAGACATGCAGTATCACAGAATCTGTGCATTTGTACAGAATTGTCACATTCACAAGGATGGCAAAGCATCACTAGTAATTTACAAAATATACAGACTTTCCTTACCTAAATATCTCCAATGCCAAAATTAGAAATGACAAAACTATTGACATTCTAGTATGATCTAAAAAATCATTACAACTAGTGTAGTAATAGATGTAGACCTGTTCACCAACAGACTTTAACATACAACAGCCTTCTGCCATAGTGAACAAGACATTGTGAATAATATGTACGTTCACTCCATTACTTTTGATTTAATCCTGAAGAATGTCATTGTGTTTCCATGTGTGCTGATTTTCTTTATTATGGTTTATAAGAATGAAAATGGACATTACAATCAACATGTGTTCTACCTGCTGGAATTAACATGACTATCAGACCTACTACAAATTAGGCCCACACATGTATGTATTTCAAGTTTATGTATTTCTGCTTTATCCCCTGAGAAAAATTAGATTCTTTAATAAGTGTGAACACAGTTTCCTCAATAAGATTTAAATGATTAGCAATTAAAGTGTCTATGTGTTTGGTTTGTGGGATCAAGGATTGAAATAAATACACAAAAAAGAAATAAAACATCTACTTCAATAATTCTGTAAATTGTTATATGACGCTAATTGCCTGGAGTCTCTAGAGATGGACGGGATAGAAACATTGGTAAGTAAAAGTAAAGAAAGGAAGTCCACATATTTAGATTAAAACTGTTCATAGAATTTAATTCCTATGTAGTAAATTTCCCAGTATTTCTTATTTTGACTAATAGTAATAGTTATTCCTGTTACAGTAGTAAAAAAGAAAAGAAAAAGGAGTTAGAGGAAACCCTATGAGAAGATAGTAGGATTGAAGGGGAGATAGCAGAGCTGCTGAACTTCTATTAAGCCTTCTTCCCAAAGAGAAACTATACATACAAAGGGACCTAAGAAGAACTACCAACAAAAGGGAATACTAATCCAAGATAACTAAAAAGCTAGGAAGCACCTGGCTTCCAAGAATGGATTTTGTCTCCAGAGTGTGACCAATTACATTCAAGAGTCTTGAAGGAGCCTGTAAATGTCATCTAGGAGCCCTTATGATCTTTAAGAAATCATGGATGATGGCCTTAGAACCACAGGGTTGGATAAGGCCAAATATTCATGTGGGGTCCTTCGTGCTCTTTGAACTTGGTGATTTTCTTGCAGACATTCATTACCAGACTAAGTAACATCATCAGTGTCAGGAGGGAGTGTGGATTGTTCTCATTGTATATCTCTGTTAGTGTTGGTGTGAGTGGGCTTAGTGATTTCTTGATTACGGTTTTCTTTACTGTTAGGATGTCTTCACTGGTGATTCCTTATTTGAATATTGTTAATTTCTTGATAGCTGGTCTAGTGTTAATCTCTACTCATATGGGTTTTGATCACTAGTGGGGAAACCCCACTCCTTTCTAGCACTGAGGATATTACCAATTTGATGATGAAATATCCATAAAAAGAACAACCAAGTTCAGAGAGCACCAAGGATACCACAGTTCAGCTCTCAGATACAAAAGGTAAAAGTTTCCCCTGTCCAGTTGTGACCAACTCTAGGGCACAGTGCTTATCTCTGTTTCTTGGACAAGGGAGGCAGTATTGTCTGAAGATGCTTCCATGGTCATGTGGCCAACATGACTGTAAGATGAGAAGCAGAAATTAAAAACTGGAGGAATAAAGCAATAAAATAGAAAGGAAAACTTCTCCCACAAAATCAAGAGGAGACAGTTAGGAATGCCAATCTCAACCAGAGCCGAAGAAGCTTCTTGGATGAGAAGCAAAATGTCTTCAAAAGAAAACCAGAAAGTCCAGTTGTCTCTTGAAAAAGCACCTTTGGGACCACCATGACCTGGATGACTGAGAATCTCCACAGACAACCAGGAAATTGTTTCCCATTTCCCATTGTTCCAGTAAGATAACAAACTTTGCCCTTATATCTCTATCAATTGATTTACATGATTCCACTCATCTAAGAACTGATTTTCTGCACAAAATATTGCATTTAATTATCGGAATTAAAACCCAGTATAACAAAGCATTCTAAACTGCAGAGACCTATGGATGTTACAGACCCCTTCTGAATCTGGTTCACTAATTAACATCTTAGGGCTTCTAGGTGAGCTGTCAGATGCCCACTAGAAGGCAGAAGAGGTGCAGAAAAACACAGTTGCCTGGTGTAATTTTTAAAAATATTAAACTTCGTTTGTGTGCAACTTTCCACAGCATACATTCAAAGAAAATAATCCTTTTCTCTGTTCCTCTTTCCTCAGATTTTTATTTAGGGAAAGAGATTGAAATGTTAGGGGAACAGAATTCTTGATTTTGCTTCTAGGGAAATTAATGTTTCATTCATCTTTCTCTCTCTGTCTCTCTATTCCTCGCCATTTGCAATTTGGCAAGTCATCAATTCTTCTTCTTTTGCTGTTTGATCAATGAACCTTTGAAACTGCATCAAACAACACAAGAAGAGATCATGCAAGATAATTTGTCTTTTCACTTGGTCTTGCTGTAAAAATCCCCCCACCTGTTGAAGTACCTCACATTTTGCCTTGCAGTTTTGATGGCACTAAGATGTGGAACTGTTGGCACAGTAAATTCTCTAATTTTGATCAATTTCTCAACTGAAAGTTAAAGACGTTGGGAACAGCAATCATGAGTTGCATGAAAATACATGTCAGGTAATGAGGATTTAATAGCTTCCAGCTGATATAAGGTTGTAAATTGTAAGCTGATGCAATGAGGATAATTCAGCTATGGTATAACCAGTTTGATGGGGTCCACACACATCTTTTAAGAGGTGTCTATATATAGGTGGCCATTAGAGAGTGTTTCTATCTCTCTTTGTGTATCTTATTTCTCTCCTTGTGTCTGAGCAGTAAAGGATTTTTCTACCATGTGTATGTCTGTATATATTTGTATATAAACCACTATTAATTGTCTAAAGGCTTGGTGTGCTGTGTTTTGCTACTGGGTTTATCTCATAATAATAATCACGCTGGGAAAGCTCTGACAATACAGAAGGAATTGCTCAGGTTGTCTGATATTTTTTTTTCCTCTGGAACTCAATAGATTCTCCTTTAGAAAAAGCCCTTGTAAATCTAGGAGATGAGCAGGTATAGCTGTAGGGGCAGAGGTAAGTGCACAACCAATTTATATTCCCATAAGCTGCTCAAGTCTAACCCATCTTGAATTCTCTTGACCCTTCTTTCGAACCAATTTAGTGTTCAACTTTCGTTGACTAGAGTCTTGTGTGTAGGGATTTTTTTTTCCTATTCTGCAACTTGATGGATGGTCCAGGTTCTTTATGCCTGATACCCCATTTCCCTGAAAATAAGCCCTCCCTGAAAATATTACAACACAGCAGCAGCCATGAGGTGACCACGCTCACCACCTCCTGCACCTCAAAAATAATAACTCCCCCAAAATAAGGCCAAGTACTTATTTTGAGGGTCAAAAGAAAATAAGACCCTGTCTTATTTTTTTTTTGGGGGGGGGGAAACAATAGTATGACACAATCTGACTTGGAATGTCATTTCTTTAAACCAGTGTTTCAACCACTTATGAAACACAAGTTGTCTCTTAACACTCCTGTTTCAACCCACCCCCAACCAGCTACGAACAAATTATGCCCAGTAATTTAGGACTAAATAAAAAACCAACAACTATTAGCATAAATCTTTTTTAGCACTAATACAGTGGGTGAAATCTTTTTTCTCTGCCAAGCAAATGAGGCGTATGATGCTTTTTATGATGTGCTGAGATATTAGCCACTACCAAATCAGAGAACCAAGGCAAGAATCAAACTATTTTCTGAATAACTCCCATTGTCCTTTCTTAAAAATGAAGTTCTGACATCGCCCTAATTGTTTTAATTTTAAATTTTTATTTGACTGCAGGAGATTAAAGGTCAATTATTATCACTGAATAAAACCAGTAAACCATTCAGAATTATTCAGTTTATTCAGAATTATTTAGCCCTGTTGCAGGACCATGCTGCATGCTAAATTGTCAAAACCAGTTCAAGGTATAATACAGAATCAGGGGCATCTGCAGGGTAAATTTGCATAAAATGGACCTGGAGATCTGACATATAGTTGCAGACGCTACCCTGCTTCCCTGAAAATAAAACCTCCCCAGATATTAAGCCCAATCAGGCTTTTGAGCACATGCACTAAAATAAGCCCTCCTCTGAAAATAAGCACTCCCAAAAAATATTGCAACACAGCAGCAGCCATGAAGTGACCACGCTTGCTGCCTCCTGCACCTCAAATATAAAAAGACCTCCCTGAAAATAAGGCCAAGCACTTATTTTGGGGGTCAAAAGAAAATAAGGGGAAACACAGTATCTTAACCCTCTTGTAGACATTGCTGTTATGGAGACAAGTAGGAGAATGGTAGGTTGAATGGTTGAAATGCTGGACAGGAGGTTATGTAAGCCCATGTTTGACACCCCAGAGTTGCCGTGGGGCGGGGCTGAACTCCAGCTCCTGCTGGGGACATCAAAGGAGCACCCAACTGGGCATCTCCAGGGCAATGGTGATGTCACTGGATAATCCTTTCAACCCAGAAATGCCTTGATGCTTCTGACATGAGTGCAATGGGATCAAGTCATTCAGAAGTAGTATTTTCAAATGAAATAAGCGAGCTGGAATTAGGATGACAAATCGATTTCACCAAAAAGGGAGATTATAAATATACCATATAAATACTTAATACATCTTTCTTTCGACTTTAGCCCTTAGCATAGCCGTCTTCAACCCCGGGCCTTCAGTGTGAATGACTACAACTCCCATCACTCCCAAAAGTCAGTGGCAGTGATGGGGATTTCATTTTATCAGGGACATCAAATTAGAGAAGGTGCGATAGAAGATTTAAGGACATTTGATCCAAGCAGTTTAAAGAATGGAATCGTTTACCTGGTAATGTTGATTCTGAATCAAGTTGTCTGCATGACGTTCCTGAAATGAAAAATGGAATTCATGTATCGATGAAACATACAGCCATAAGACATTCAGTTCTCTCGCTATAAGGTTGCTTATTATTATTATCTGTGGTTAATCTTTGGTGAGATCCACAGCCTTTGGGGCTGGTATGTAGCTCAACAGCTTGAGTCCTAACCAAGGACCTAGGAACTGTTAAGGTAATGTCAGAAGATATAAGCTGTTCCAAGTAGGGTGGTTTTTTGTAGAATCAGAATGTTCAAGTACGGTAAATTTAGAATTTCCAAATAGCGAGGTAGCCCTTTAGGTATTACTCCAATGGCTCCAATTACAATCAGGACAACACACACTTTCTTTTTCCATATTATTGTTGCTATTGTTGTTGTTATGAAATTCTAAAATTTAAATTTATAGGACTTGAACATTCTGTCTCTACAAAATACTACCCTACTTGGAACAGTTTATATCCTCTGATGTTACCTTAACAGTTCCTAGGTTCTTGGTTAGGATTCAAGCTGTTGAGCTAACAACCAGCCCCAAGGCCTGCCACACTTTCTATTATTCTATTATGCGTTTTCTATTGTGGGAAAATGGGAGGGGGATTATACGGATTTGGATGATATGTAGCCATAACAAAATTCCTTTCTAGAAAGTCAAGGTCATCCTTTGTTTCTATAATTCTGAACCTGACCGGAACTGGATGGGTGGAACTGCCAGCATGGCAGAGGGAGATTGGACTATGGGATGGACTGGTGTGTGTGGGGGCGAGATCTTGAACTTTCAAGTGGGTGGGAAAACCAGGAAGCTTGCAGATTCAGGTTTCCCCAGATGTGCCAACATGGCTCTCCTAATAAATTGGAACTTTGAGGAACCCTGTGCCTTGGACTCTTGATTTACTTTTGGATGCTGTTTGGAACCCTGATAACTTACTCATTAGAAGCCAGGAAGACTGCTGTGAGGGGACTATCCAAAAAATACAGGAGCAATGTCCTTCACATTAGCCATTGACCATCATGCATTAAATAATTGCAGGAGTATCACATTATTATTTTCTTCTCAGAAAGACATTACAAAAGCAAATTTCCTTTCATCAAACTGAAGAGGTTGGAAGAAAAATGCAGAATTGTCCTGGATGGCCCTAGATCTCCTGACTCTGCATGCCACACGATGAAGGAGGGGAAAGGAGTCCAACTGCTGTGCTGGCAGAATCAAAGTGGTTATGCATGCTTTTTCAGTGGCTTTGCAAGCTTATGAAAATAGGAGATTAATTACGAGATCTTCTAAATCAGACCCTTAGATCATCCAGCGGAAAGGAAGTAAGGGAACAAAGTAATGAATTAAATGAACTGCTTGGGTGTAGTACATTTCAAATGCCTTTGATTGCCTGTGTGTGATGTGTACCTCAATAATGAAAAGCCACCCATTTACATAGGCGGACCTTGGCATCATTTTGCTGTCCCTTAAGATTAGGGTACTGGACTCCTTTGATGGCATTGCTTCAATCGGTGCCAATTGTTTGAGCTTCTCTGATGCTCTGCTAGACTACTGGGCATAGTGCCAAGCATCAGGATATTAGAATGCCAAGTGTTACAGGGCCTGAACTTCACAACAGTGTTCATGTTTTGTCAAACAGTTTGAGAGAGGATTTTTTTTTTTTGGTGAAAACAGGGAACTGTTTATGCCAATTTAATTTATTTATTTTACTTGTTTGTTTTGTTAAGCATGTATAGGATAATAACTGTAAGCACATACAAGATTATGAGTACATGAAATAGATACTAATAAATGGGATTGTTAGGACAGGGACGGTAGGCATGTTGGTGCACTTATATAGGCCCCTTGCTGACCTCTTAGGAATGGGGTGAGGTTGACAATAGACAATTGAAGGTTAAAGTTTTGGGGGTTTGAGGATGTAACAACAGAGTCAGGTAGAGCATTCCAGGCATTGACCACTCTGTTGCTGAAGTCGTAGTTTCTGCAATCGAGTTTGGAGCGGTTTACCTTGAGTTTGTATCGATTGTATGTTCATGTGTTGTTGTGGTTGAAGTTGAAGTAGTCACTGACAGGTAAGAGGTTGTAGAAGATAATTTTGTGTACTACGCTCAGGTCAGACTGAGGTTCTAAGTTGTCTAAGCCCAAAATTTGAAGCCTGGTGGCATAAGGGATTCTGTTATGAGCAGAGGAGCAGTGGACTCTTCTTGTGAAATATCTCTGTACTCGCTCAATTGTATTAATGTCTGATATGCAGTGCAAGTTCCAGACAGATGAGCTGTATTCGAGAATTGGTCTAGCAAGGTTTTTTTATCCTCTGGTTGGTAGTACAATGTTACCACAGAAAACGCTATGCAGGATTAGGTTAACATCTGTTAATGCATTTTTGGCAATGTTGTTACAGTGGGCTTCTGGCATTTTATCTGACCTATTTGGCAGATTCTTTAGCTAGCAAAGATAAATTATTTATTTGGTATGATTTGGCAAGTAGTAGGAGAAGAAAGATGGAGACCTGGGATCAGGGAAGGATGCTAAGCTTCTCATTTAAATTTGTTAGACTCATCAGTGAGGAGGGGCAGTCTTCTAATATTTGAGGGTCTGTCACAAAAAGAGAGGGACAACCTATTTTCCAAAGCATTTGAAAGTAGGACAAGAATCAATGGATGGAAACATATGAAGGAGAGTTCCAATCTAGAATTAATAAGACATTTCCTGACGAGAACAATAAACCAGGGGAATAATTTGCCTTCAGAAATTTGAGTGCTCCATCACTGGAACTTTTAAAGAAGAAATTGGAAGACATTTGCCCACAATGATATATGATCTCCTGCTTGAGCAGAAGGTTGGACTAGAAGACTTCCAAGGTCCCTTCCTTGTTCATTTTTCAGATGTTGCAAAAAGTCTTTTATTCCCTCCTTCTTTGATTCCTTGCCATCTGATCAGGCTCCCTGGTTTTCTGAGGAGCTCAGGGAGATGAAACACTGCAAGCGATGCCTAGAGAGCAGGTGGAGGTCTTCCCGGTCTGAATCCGACCGAACACGGGTAAGAGCATTTTTGAAGACTTACCTCGTGGCGATCAGGCTGGCCAAA
>JAPKID020003492.1:0-12327 GCA_026931265.2 Tropidonophis doriae
CAAAGACAAAATGTGTTGATAGAGCTGTGTCACCACTCTGAAATGAAGTTTAAGGGCTGATTTGTGAAGAATTTGATCAAAAGATAGCATATATTACAAAGTAATAACATTTCTAGCTAATAAATTCCATGTTGCAATACCAATGGCACTGTGACTTAATACTGCTTCATAGTGCTTTTACAGCCCTCTCTAAGTGGTTACAGAGTCCCTCCAACAATCTGGGTCCTTGTTTTACCCACCTTGGAAGGAGGGAAGGATGGGTCAACCTTGAGCTAGTGAGATTTGAACTGCCAAATTTTATCTAATTTTAGTAACCCTGAATACTGATTTGTATATCTTTTATTTATTTATTTATCAAATTTATTTGCCACTGATCTCATGGTTCAAGGTTACCCTGTCAATGTTCACCAACAGCATATATATTAACCATTTTAAACAATACCATAGAATGAGCAGAGAAATTCACCATTCAAACCACAAATACCAAAGTGTAAATACCAATATATACCATATTTTTCGGAGTATAAGACACACCTTTCTCCCCAAAAAAACAGAGTAAAAATTTGTGTGTGTCTTATACACTGAATGTAGCCCCACCCATTGGCTCCAACCCTCTGGACTCTGCCACCCACCAATTTATGTCTTTGCAGCAAATGGGGGCTTGCTGGCTTCAATAAGCTGTATCAATCCCTGCAGCCTGAAACAGCTGATAATGGGGAGAAATTGAAAGTGATATTTGTTGTTTGCTCCATGAGGCAGAGGCAGATTTTTTTTTCTTGTGCTAATCAGGCTGTTTGCCTCAAGGAGGTAAGTCAACAACTATAAATGCCTATAGAATGTTGAAATTGTAAGACTTATTTTTTAAAGACTGTTTTATTATTATTCTAGACAACTTAACAAAATGAAGAAGCTTTAAAAAAAAAAAGCTTGATCTGAAAAGGCCCTGTGCTATTGTTTTAAAAAGTGTTATTCTTCTAAATAGCAGAGAATAACTATACTTCCAGAAAGCATATCAATTTTAACAGCATCTGTACAAGTATAGTCTGAAATATAATACTACAAACATTGTATATTGTCCGTACTGTTTGTTGCAAGGAGGCAAATTGCTGGGAGGCAGAGGCAGTTATTTTTTCCTTGTTTTCCTCCCCAAAATCTAGGTGTGTCTTATACTTTGGAGCGTCTTATACTCTAAAAATATGGTATATGGTGAGGCTGCACACCGTTTTATATTCAAATGTTTGATTGCATCTCAAAAGTCAAACATTCTTAAACAATTGCAATGTTTATGAATGGGGTTTTGCATAGTCAATCTGCCTTTATGGGGGAAAGAGGTTAGAAGAAAAGATTAGCAAAAGAAGGTTCAGGCAGAACAGAGCAAAACTTTCACAAATACATTTTATATGTCTCTTACTCGGTTTCATAGAAAAAGCCAGTAGACGGTCGCTCCTGAAATGTTATTGTGTTTGAAAATATGTAGATCTGAGACAAAATTCCACCAAGGATAATATCTCCTAACTGATAGTATTTATGGAGAATTGGAAGAGGATCACTGATGATGCAGTTCATGTGAGGAATTTTACAGAGCACGTCAGGCAGAGACATTATAACCAGGATGATAGAAACCTGCATGACATAATTTCTTTTCTGTATCACTTTCTTTGACTTCACATGATCTCTTATTGAATTCTTTGCTAAATAGCATAGCATCACTTGAAATGCTATTCTGCTGGTTTAGATGGCCTTTATAGTCAAATAAGCCTTTTTAATTTAAAACAAATGTTTCTTAAAATCCAGAACAGAATGCAACACCTTTGTCTTTGATTACAATTTTGTTTGACAAATCTCACTTGTCCAGGGACTTGTAAAACAAGCAGAAATAATTGTGATTAATTTGATAATTACATGAAAAGCAATTCATTTGTTTATAATTACAAGTTCTCTGAAATCTTATGAAAATGTTTATTGTATCTCTATCTTCAAGCCTAGCTGGGAATTTCACACAATTCAGTTTTGATTTGCAGTTTTGACGGTTATGGCAGCTCTCTTGAGATATGGAGAGAACTATGTTTGATGTTAATTTGATAATGACAACAAACATCATGTTGATCTTTCTTATGATTAACATAGGTGGCTTTGCAAAGAGGTATCAAAGGAAGAAAACTTTTTATTAGCAAATGTCATTTTTGTGTCTGTGCATGGACTAAGGAAGAACAAGAATAAGAAATTAATTCCCATAGAAAGCAACCAAAACAATGTATGCTAAGTGAGAAGCTTGCTTTAATGTTACATATTTTAAATGGTACTGAAGTTGTATCTGTGACATTTTAAGAAGGTAGATGGGACCAGAATATTTCAAACTCTGAAGTAAACAAGACCTCATTGATCTTTCAAAAAAATATTGGACAAAAATACATACGTGATTGAAGAAAATGCTAAAGCAACACAAAGTATATAAACCAGAAATATTTTTGCTAGGCATAATACCTGAAAAGTATGATAAATAATATTTATCATACTTTAATATTACGTGCATTGACAGCAACAAGAAT
This sequence comes from Tropidonophis doriae, assembly GCA_026931265.2. Taxonomy (NCBI): domain Eukaryota; kingdom Metazoa; phylum Chordata; class Lepidosauria; order Squamata; family Natricidae; genus Tropidonophis; species Tropidonophis doriae. The sequence continues at coordinate 2,550 of JAPKID020003492.1, forward strand.
TGTTTATGCCCAGTATTGGAAAAATGAGGAAACGCCAATAGAAGATGATGTAATTAAAAAAAATAGATTGAGCAGAAATGTATAGATTAACATTAAAAGTAAAAGAAAAATAAAACACAGTATTTTCAAACATGGGACTTGTTTTATAAATGGTTGGACAAAAGAGGTCGAAATTAGGAGTGAGAAAAGTATCATTGTATAAAAATAAATTGACCCAGGCAATACTCCATTCACTAAGCACTTATGTATGTAAGATGAAAAATATAAATAAACTGTTAAAAAAAAAGATCGAATTGATTCTCAGTTCTATCTAGCTGGGTTGAAATCCAAAGAAAATAAAGAGGACTGTGGCCAAATATGTGAACAGGGATGAAGAGTTTCTCTTTGGTTGCTATCAACCTAACATTTCCTCAGGATACAAAAAAAATATTCCTCAATATATCTATGAATTTTCAGTTTCTTCCTTTGATTCATGCAATGTTTTAGTTTCCAGTACCTTCTTTTCATTAGTAGATGCTTCTTGCCAGTGGTGGGATTCAAACATTTTTACTACCGGTTCTGTGGACATGACTTGGTGGGCATGGCATGGCTTCATGGACATGACAGGGGAAGGATACTGTAAAATCTCCATTTCCTCCCACACCAGAGGAAGGTTACTGCAAAATCCCCATTTCCTCTCAATCCGCTGGGACTCAGGAGTCAGAGAAAAGAAGGGGAGCTAGTCAGAGGTGGTATTTACCAGTTCTCTGAAATTCTCAAAATTTCTGGTACTGGTTTTCCAGAACTAGTCAGAACCTGCTGAATGCCACTTCTGCTTCTTGAGTGGTTCAGGTCCAAACACAATGATAAAGTAGACTTAAGCAAAGAAAACCAAATACTGCAGAACCAAAGCTTGTTAAGTGTAGGAAATTTAGCAAATATCAGGTAATTTCCTGACTAAAAAAGCTGACAAGAATTCAGCAATGCCCAAGAAGTCCATGAATTCCAAAACACAATAAAACATGGTCACAAATCCTTCATTGCATTTCACTACAATTTTCAGAAATATTGAATGTTTATAAAAATGTGGAAATGATGGGAATATTATCAGCTGTGAGGCACAAATGGTGGCTTGAAAAGAGAGCAATAAAATACAACAGATCTCACTTCCTCCATTCATGTCCTCATTTTAGACCCAGACTTGTCAGAGACTGTAGCCAACAATCTGGAGAAGGGGTGTCAAACTCACAGCCCATGAGCCAGATATGTTACATGCTGGACAGCCTCCCCCAGTTTAGCAAGAGGGAGAAGTTGTTATACGTCATGTGATGATGTGATGCTGTGAGTGTGACACCCCAGATTTAGAGCAAAAACAAAAGTTGGGCAGTATATCACTATATAGAAGTTAGTGTACTAAGAAAGAGAATGTCTATCTACAAGTAAAGCAGAGGCATACTGGAGCATTATGAAAACAAAACATTTCTAGGGGTTTCAATCATTTTGAAGAATCTACAGTTTTGAAATGGATTAATGACCAGCAGTATAATAGTGTAAGGATTTCATTTGGAAAGAGATTTAGATAGACAATAAACTAGAATTATGTCTATTGCAGGTACAGTAGATAATGATTATCACTGCTATGCCATGATGGTAGTTATAGCCATAATCTGGTATACCTAGAACATAGATTGTGAAAAATGGGATGTGGGAGTTTTTTTCAAAATCATGGCTTGAAGCCTTCCCTGAGGGAGAAAATGCTGAGGACTCCTGAGAACATTTTTATATCTTGGATATTTCAATATCTCAAATTATAATTTACAAGAAAAACAAGCATATGTGCCTATGTGTAAACGTAATAGGTTGTATACAATATAGACATATGCTTTCCAAAGAATTAATTACTAAATTATCAAAGTATTCACAGAATTAAGTACTGAATTCTCAATTCTGGAGATTGAAACTACAAGAAAGGGCAGATAAAATAGTTCTCTCTTTTCTACATTTCCTCACTTCACTGCAATTTTTTGAGTTTTGTTCAATATCCAAAGCTCTGGACTAATGGAAACAGAGTCTTAAGTATCCTAACTTGCCATTGTAAGCAGCTTTAATACAGGAAAAAGTCATATTACAAAACTGATTTTCCCATTGTGATGTACAAAAGTCCAATGTTTTATATAAGCACATGCTTTTCAGTTGGAATATCAATGAATTGTTCTGATAGTTATGAATTAGTGCAGACATAGACAATAACTTGATGCCTTCCAAAGATGCAATATCTATAGTGGCGCTATAATTCTATCAGACTTTGAAGATGCCTTATTATCTTCATCACTTAGACTATTGAAAATCAATGTGAATATGTTTAGAGCAATCACATAGCAACTAATTCTCAATTTTCAATCATAATTGGGACTGAAACCTCTATTCCAAAGTGAGGCAGTTGTTAAGTGAGGCAGTCCCAATCTTACTCTCATTTTTGCCATGGCCTTAACTGAATCACCCCAATTGTTAAATGAAGCATAAAGTTGTTAATCCAGCATCCCCCATAGACTATGCTTGTCAGAATCCATTTGGGAAGATCTGGAATGCTGTAACAGTTGTAAATGTGAGGATCATTTGTAAGTCATTTGTATTATTTGTAAGTCATTTTTTTCCAGCACTGTTATAACATTGAATGGTCTCTAAACAAATGATTCCAAGTCAAGGACTACCTGTATTCTACACAATAATAAGTACAGTAGAGCTGATCACATTGTAATAAAAGTACTTTAATTGGTCTTAATGTGGTACAGTGTGCTATGATAACAAGTAAAGTTGTTTGACCTCATTCCATTCCAACAGAATTTGCATTACTTACTGATAATATTTTTTTCAGTATTAAAAATTATCTCTTCATGAGCAAATGCTTGCTGTTTAGGTCAGGTCTGAACAAGATGATAAAACACTTGGGGGCAAAGATACAACCAAGTAAGCCAGCACTGGAAGATAAGATAGAGAAGATCTCCACAGCCACCATATATTTTCCTTTGGTACTCAGATAGCTTGGAACAAAAGACAACCAAACACTGCAGAAGACAAACATGCTGAAGGTGATGAATTTGGCTTCATTGAAACTGTCAGGTAATTTCCTAGCTAGAAAAGCTGCAGAGAAGCTGACAATAGCCAAAAAGCCCATAAAACCCAAGACACTGTAAAACATGGTCACCGATCCTTCCTTGCATTCTAATACAATTTCCTGAGACACTGAATGTTTATCATAATCTGGGTATGGTGGGAATGTCATCAGCCATAAACCACAAATGATGGCTTGAACAAGAGTGCAGGAAAGTACAATAGAGCTTATCATTTTCTTCCCCACCCAATTCCTTATTTTGGACCCAGGCTTGGTAGCCATGAATGCTAAGACAACCACAATGGTTTTGGCCAACAAACAGGAAACTGCTACTGAGAAGATAATGCCAAAAGCTGGTTGTCGAAGAAGACATACACATTTATTTGGTCTCCCAATAAATAACAAGACACAAAGGAAAGAGAGTAGAAGGGAGATAAGGATAATGTAGGTGAGGTTTCTATTGTTGGCTTTGACAATGGGCGTGTCCCTGTATTGCCTGAAGATCCTGAGCACATAAAATGTGATGAAAGCAAAAGAAAGAGCACAAACAGCCAAACTTATTCCCAGAGATTCGTCATATGATAAGAATGTTATGATTTTTGGAATGCAAGAATCTTTGTTGTGATTTGGGTATTGATCTTCTGGACATGGAGAACAGTCAGCTGTATCTAGAAACAACAATCAAAAATCAATTTACAATCTGTTACACTAAATATTATATGTTTTGTATTGATGGAACATGGCCATGACATGCTTTGTAATGTATTGGCCTTGAACTTGAGAACAGTTATCTGTGCCTAAGCTAACCACCCCAAATCTATTTTTAGCCTGCTGACACCTATTCACAGAACATGACAGGCTGAGATCTGGAAATGAAAATGAGACCAAAGAAACATAAATGCCCCAACAAAATCTGCTAAAAATAACTTGGGGAATAATCTCTGTCTCCAAATAAGCATGGCATTAATGGGAGGAATAAAAAAGAATAGATACACTAACTTATTCTTTTGTCCAAATTGTATGGAACCAGACACAGAGTTGTATGTATGTACAATTGGTACAGGATTTAAAATATTGAAAAACTCTGATTTAATGATATTTTGGCCAAGGATGATTGAAAAAGACTATAATGTTAGAAAGTTCGGATCGAGACACTTTATAAAAATGGTCAAATAAAGTTTGCTCATTTAATATAATAGGGACCTTTGATTTGACGTGTGGATTGTCTAGAAGTGGGGAAAATGTGAACTCCAGTCCTCCCTTTTGAGATGAAAAATAGTTAGAGGACATTGGGCCATTCACTGCCTGTTAGAAAGAAGAGACAGTCAAACCACTTCACAGATATTGCCAAAAATATATGCACTTATTCATGTAGTTAGCAGAAGCACAGATTAGTTAAAATGGCATTTTTCTTAGGAATTTACTCCATGCTGGTGATGAAAAAACCCAGCCACTGAGATCACAATAGGAAACTCAAAGCTCAAAACTCTGGTGACGCAGTGGTTAGTATGCAGTATTGTAAATTAGCTCTCTTCACTGCCAGGAGTTCAAGTCCTTTGATCCTGACTGGCTCAAGGTTGACTCAGCCTTCCACCCTTCTGATAAAATGAGGACCCAGATTGTTGGGGGCAATATGTTGATGCTGTAAGTCACTTAGAGAGGGTTGTAAAGCACTATGAATCATGTATAAATCTAAGTGCTACTGCTATTGATGCTATTGCTATCTATTTTATGCCCCATTATCTCCTTGGATGTACTTCATAGTGATTTCTGCATCTCCCCTGTGCTTATATATGAAATGTATCTTTATCAATCCATGCACTTTTTATTATGAGTAATTTCACAAGTGTGAGGATTGCATATCTGTCTGGACAACTGCTCAGAAGCTGATTCACTTTAATTACTTTGTTTTATTTTAAAAGATATCTCTTACCCTTTTCAGGAGAAATTTTCCCTTCTGGACATGGAAGGCAATCATAACAACAAAATGGCTTCCCTTCCTTCTTGGTCTTCCTATAGCCTCTATGGCAATGATCATTACACAAAGAAATAGGGTATGTCTGTTTCCACAAAAATAAGAATAATATATTAGCATTCAGATGGATAGAAGGATAGAAAGATTTGGGATTTATTTCATGCTGTAAAATCAACATTTTAAAATGGATAAATGTCAAATGTTTACAAGACTTATTGCCTTAACAATCAAATAGTTGCCAAGTGGCCATTAGAACCTACAATAACAAGTTAAGAATTGATGAAACATATCATACAATCCCTATATAAAAACATTATCACACAAAAATGTCAGTATTCCTTTGAAGGATTCCTAGGATTGGGCATGGCAATATTCAAAATTCAGTGTCTCATTATAGTGTAAAGTATAAAGCAGTGATGGAAAACCTTTTCAGCAACAAGTGCCCAAACTGGAAGATTTGTGGTTGTGTGCACGTGTACACACATCGTAGCACTGGAAATCCAAATACCAACTGTCTGGCATGCGCGTGCCTGTTTTGGGGGCAATTTTTGGGCTGTTTCCAGACTGTTTTTGGCCCTTAAAAAGCCTGAAAACAGCGTCATAATGGCCTCAAAATTCCCCCCAAAATTGCCTGTGTTTTGGCTGTTTTGGGGGGCATTTTCAGGTCATTTTTGTCCTGACAAATGGCCCAAAGGCGTCTGAAAAACACCATGAAAATGGCCCAGAAATGACCCAAAAGCAGCCATTTGCTGGCCCACCGGCACCCATGAAGACAAAGTACATACATGCCAGAAACCAGAAGAACAGGTGGTGACAGTGTGCATGCCCACAGAGAGGGCTCTGCGTGCTATCTCTGGCACACATGCCATAGGTTTACCATCATGGATACATAGCATAATGATCCAACAGAGAGGGCATGCTACAGGCTCCATCTGTAGCAAAAGGAGTACGGAATTATGTCAACTTCCCACTAAACTCATACCTACTTATTGTCAGGGTTTAAAGTAACAGACCCAATGTAATCAAAACTCTGAGGCAAGGCATTCCTCAAAGTCCAAATGTATTATGCACATCATATTGGCACATCTGGTGAGAACCTGACTCTGAAGGTCTCTGGGTTTTCCCCACCCAAATTAATTTCCTTCCCCCCAGTCCATATGTCCATCACATGTACCAACCAGGTCATAGTCTCCATTCCAGTTGGGTTCAGCCCATGCCTCCTCAGCACATGGTTGGAACATCCTTGATTCTTAGGAGATTTTTTTATTTTGGCTACAAGTACAAGTCCCCAGCTATCTTACTCTCCCCTCCTGTTGTCACAGCGCCAACTGGCCTTGCTGTGGCAGCCCTGCAGATGCTTCATGGTTGATATTTATCTAATTGCATTTGCTTGCTTTTGAATTGCTAGGTGGGAAGGATCTGGGGCAGGATCAAAATGCCCATTCATTACACAGGTGGTCAGCTCTCCAGGTGACAAGCTCAGCATCTTTAACCACTGAGTCATCAACCCCTCTTTTAGATTGTAGTTTTACTTAATTGTACTATACTACCCAGAGTAAATTCTGATGAGATGGTCAGCTATATGAAATGAATGAGTGAATGAGTGAGTGACTGACTGAGTGAGTGACTGAGTGATAAATTTGGTATTTCAGATAATCGAAAATCTATAATAAACTTTTATATCCATCACCCATGTGCTGTAGACATCAATATATGGCCATCATGGTTGGGGCAATATGGGAGCTATAGCTGCAGTCTAACACTATTGGAAGGTAGCAAAGCATAGGAAACTACAAGGAGATAAGATTTTTATACTTTATTCCAAATCATGGCTAGAATGCTTTTATATGACTTGCAGCTTACAGGAATCCTGCATTTAATTAAAATATGTGAGGTGTTATGATACATAGCATTCACATTCACAAAAGCAGGTTTGCTTTAGAGTTGATAACAAGATCAACTATTTGATCAATATTTGAAATATTTTAGCAACAATCTAATCTAATTAAACAAGAGTTAATTTGGTAAATATAACTGAAACAATCAGTAACAAACCTTTAATCAGGATTAAACATAAGAGACGGATGGCATATATATGCATATATAAATAAATAAGTGTCCAAATTTAGACCACAAATTTTTAGAACAATTTATCCCACTTTTCCTGGTAATTTCAGTAAAGTTGGTCTTTTAATATTGTTGTATTTTGTAAGAGACAATTACTGAATCAGAGCTCTAAAAATGAAATGAAGGGAATGATAGCAATATTCAGAAATCTGTCTTTGAATCCAAGCATGGAGATGGGCCAGGGATCAACAACCTTAAACACTCAAACAGCCACAAAAGTCCTAACTGGAAGTTCCCCATTCAATTCTGGAGTCAACCGGTCCCCCCATCATAGAGTTTCCTCCTAGCACAGCATCCTTTGTTCTCTACTTGTCCTAACTGAAAGCCCTATCAATTGTGGAGCTGACTGGTGACAGGGAGCCACAGCAGAGGGATGAAAGAGCCACATGTGGCTCCAGAGCTGCGAGTTGCCTACCCCCGAATTAGGGAAATTTGAAGGGGAACATTAATTAACCTTCATTGCCAGAATATGGATAGTAAAATATTAAGTGTTGTAAGGATGAATGCTGTCTTCTATGGATTGAAATAAATGTTATGGCAATCAGTAGGGATAGAAAAAGAGCTATTGAGAGGCAACTATTGGTTTCGCATAGAACTTTGCTCATATTCTATCAAAATTCAAATCAAGAATTAGCAGCTTAAACTATAGAGTTGGTTTCAAGCCCGAGAACTTCTGAGCATTGTATGAGATATCACAGTGAGTCATATCCAAGACTGTGGTTCTTACAAGAGGAAACAAATGCATTAGGAAGTTAAGTGTGACCCAGTGATTAAGCTAAGACATAACTTTTAACAAAGGCTGAGGGTTTTTATTTAGTTTGTAATGATTTAGGGCAGATGACCCTGTCTCTTACCTGATTAAAGTTTTCTGGCCATATGATGAAGTCCAGATGGATGTTGAAGATTTTGTCTGGAGGAGCAAAAGGATCTATTTTTCCCACTTTTACCTTAGAAAATGACCTGTTTGGAAAGGTGATCCAATTTATAATATCAAGTCCACCAATAAATTCTCCATATTTATCAAAAGAGATCTTTTCACCCACATTATTGTTGAAGGAGACACTTCTCAGAAAAGGACGAAGCTAGATTGGAGAGAAACAGAAATATCATGAAGGTAGGGTGAATTTATTTCATTTCTGCTAAATCTCAAGTTGATATGTAGCAATAGCTCTTATACTTATATACCACTTCATAGTGTTTTTGCAACCTCTCTAAACAGTTTACAGAGTCAGCCTATTGCTCCCAACAATCATTTTACCCACTTCGGAAGGATGGAAGGCTGAGACAACCTTGACCCATTGAGATTTGAACTGCCAAATTGCAGCTAGCAGTCAGCTGAAAAAAACTCCACTACTGACTTCTAACCACTGAGCCACTTCGATGTAGGAACTGAAAAGGGTGTTTCATCCTACTACTATTGCTGAAACAGTAACTACACAATTCACATTTCACCTGGGATGAGTTGTGGTTCTTCAGACATGACAAGATAAGAACATGCATTTTCGTATAGGTGGAAATTGAATCTTCTTGTTGCTCTTTCAAGGAGGCTTTTCCTTCATGGACAATTTTCAGTCTCTTTTAAGGACATCTGACAATAGAACAGAACAGAATAGAATAGAACAGAACCTTGAGGATCTTCTAGTCCATCTCCTGCTCAAGCAAGGTAACTTAAACTATTTCATATAAGTGACTGTCTAGTCTCTTCTTAAAAACATCAAGTGATGGAGTTCCCATGATTTTTGAAGGCAATCTGTTCCACTGGTTAATTGTCCTCATTGTTAGGAAGTTTTTCCTTAATTCCAGGTTGCTTCTCTCTTTGACTAGTTCCCAACCATTGTTTCTTGTCCTGCCCTTTGATGCTTTGGAGTATAATTTGATCCCCTCTCCTTTGTGGCAGCCCCTTAAGTACTGGAATACAGTTACCATATCACCCCCCAATTCTTCTTTTCTTTAGACTAGCCAAACCCAAATCCTGCAGCCATTTTTCATATGTTTTAATCTCCAGGCCCTTGGTCATTTTAGTTGCTTTTCTCTGAACATTTTTTTTCCAAAGTCTCAACATCTTTTTTTGTAGTATGGTGACCAAAATTGGTTGCAGTATTCCAGTAATGGTTTTACTTGGGTTTTATAAAGATGTACTAATAATTCATGTGATCTTGATTCTATGCCTGTGTTTATACAACCCAGGATTGTATTAGCTTGTTTGGCTGCTGCTGCTACTGTCTCATATTCAAGTGATAATCCACTAGGACTCCAAAGTCCCTTTCACAGTTACTATTTTTGAGCCAGATCTTGCCTAATGTGTACTTATATCTTTGATTTTTCCTGCTTAAATGTAAAACTTTGCTTTTCTCCACATTAAATTCATTTTGTTGGATAGAGCCCATTATTCAAGTTTGTCAAGATCTTTTTGGATCTTGAGTTTGTCTTCTGGAGTGTTGGCTATTCCTGCCAGTTGAGTTCCTCCCACTTTTTTTTTTTGCTCAGAAGTTTTAAAAGTGTGCTTGTGAGGAATGTGTTGTGAATCATTGATTGTAGGGATCCTGGGAAACCATCCATGGTGATAGTTTACTGGCTGTGCTTTT
>JAPKID020003493.1:0-12326 GCA_026931265.2 Tropidonophis doriae
TTCCTTGTAAACCTTATTTACCCTTCCCTTGATATAAAATTGTAAAAACCAATAAAACTCTTTTTTGAAAAAAAAAATCAGAAATGAATTCTTTTAGAGCTATACAATCGTGTGTACCATAGCCACTGTTATATCCTGCAACATGACATTGTTTATATATTAATTAAAATTAAATGAGTTATTAACTAAGAACTGGCAAGATGTGAGTAAGGTTTCAACAATCAATAAAAGGGGACAAAATCAGGTGTTCATCAATTGTGAACCTGTGGAGGTTAGGGGAGGAAACTCATGTGGCTAACACAGGATGATACATAGAAACTAGAAAGGCTATTCATGCTGGAACATGGCAGCCTCTGACTTATCTGCCTTCAGCTTGATAAGCAACCATGGATAAGATGAAGACTACATCTCTTTTGTTTATGCATAATAATCAAAGATCACCACAGATCATTAAACAGCCTTATGACAATGATACTAAAATTGTTGTGAAGCATATTAACATAATATAATTCAGGATTTCTGAGGGATATGTTCTCTATTGGGGAAATTTCAGGGCTGAAATCCACCATGTTATATTGCTAAAGTATGAGAAAACAAAAAAAATATTTGAACCATTGAAGTACACTGCCATTGATATCTAAGTAACCTAGACACAGTTACTGCTAGTCATATGTGAAAATACCACTGTCAGGGCCAAAAGGATGCAAGGCATTCAGAATTTGTGGAAATGCTTTTGAATGGCTTGCACCAAATTCTGATTGATATGGACACTATCGTGCTGAATGTCAGTACTGAATTAATTACTCTTACATTCAGTGGCCAGGCCAGTTCAGTTCTAGGTTATTCTACCTGTTTTTTTTTCTTTTTAAATCATTCTCCAGTTGAGGAAGGAAGAATGGGAAGATGTAAAAAATGGATTTTAATGAAGAAATTATTCTAGGTGAGGGGAATTATATTGATTAAACAAAATTCATCAGAAAAGTGTGTGGCCAGTAGATCAGAGCAAGAGAGGAAGCAATGGCATCTAAGCAGCAGGTTCTAAAATTGTGAGAATGTATACATATCCCAACCTCATCTTGTCCAGTGCAAGTTACTTCTGGTCTACATGACCTACATGATTTATGGCAACAAAAGCTAGGAAACAGACTACTCTTTTCAGTTTGGGGAATTGCCTGCCGTGTAAGGCCAACCCTAGGAAGAACTTATGTAAAGGCAAGTGCAATCCAATATCTAGGAAATTCCTTATGATGATTGTAGAAAAAGATGGCATATCTTTACAATTCAATGCTGTCAGAGACTTAAATTTTATTGTTGAAATGTAAGTATTTAATAACAATCAACATACTGTGAATTAATTGAAGAAATTAATCTTTTTTTTTTCTTTTGGGTAAAGCAGAAATTGAAATTAATCTTACTTCAATCAGGGTGTGAATATGACAAAGTCAGAAATACAGATTGCTTCATTTCAAACTGCAGGAAAATTCTACTGCAAGACATCCCAACATTCCTCTAAGTCTAAGGCGATACATTTATTATTCTTGCCAAAAGCAAAAAAGCGCACTCACACAATACAGACCTAGCTTATCTGTACAAAATAGTGTTCAAAAGTGTGTGTGTAGTACAGATTTCAATCTCTCAGCATCTATGATGGCAGCTTTTGTGTTTTGGGTATAATTCATGTCAACATGTGTGAGACCTACAAAATAGAATGTTCTTTAAAGGACAATAGCTTTATTATAGGTTTCTAATGTTCTTGTCTCAGAGAAAAATGAAAAATCTGGTAGAAGAAAATTGACTGGATGAACAGAAATGCAATGCTGAAAAAAATTTGAAAGGAAAAGGATAGCATTCCAACTGAAAAGGGAATAATTCCTGAATTAAAACAGTTTCCACCCTTATCACTCTGAAAGATTAGACAGTATCTATTATCATATCATCAGTTAACCTTTGCAGCTTTCTCCTTTTCAAGATAAATTTGTTCTCATAAATGTATAGCTGCAGAAACTGCTTCTATCAACCATTTCAATTCTCCCTTTCTCACAGTTATAGCTGAATTTAGCAGGACTCAGAATGTCTTCTTCAGTAACCACAACTGATTACTTTGTGACTTGCTACAGTTTCCAGCCAAAACAAAGGATGACGCCTTAGTCACGCAGTAACTCTTGGCCTGTGCACATCTCCTTACAGTCTTATCTTATCTTCTGTGGTCATTTTGTGTATTTCTGCACCTTTTTTCATCAGTACAGGTAAAGTGAAGTTTTTATTTAATATTATTTAAGTAAGTATTAATTTTTAGATTAATTTCTAATGTAAAGTAATCTATCTTTTTACATATTGCCTTAAAAATGTGGATTGTATTTGGTTTGGGAACGCATGAAATGTATTGATATTATTCCTTATGGGGAAAAATTGTTTGGTACTTGTCATTTTTGGTACTCATCATGCCTCCAGGAACCAATTAATGATGAGTACTGAGGTACCACTGTAATAATGTGACAGATGAATTGAGACTCAAATCTGAGATGTAACCATTTTCTTTATGACCTTCCTTAAAGCCTGCTGGATATCCTTGTTCCTCAGAGTGTAGATCAAGGGGTTCAGGAGGGGAGTGACAAAGGTATATATAAGAGCAAGTTTCTTATCCTCATCCTCCAGAGTGCTAGACTTCGGATGTAGGTACACAAGGCTGCAAACACCATACTGTAGAAATACAACTGTCAGGTGGGAGGAGCAGGTGGAGAAGGCTTTGTGCCTCCCAGATGAGGACTTAATTCGAAGAATGGCAGCCACAATGTAGACATAGGAGATGCATATTAGAACAAATGGAACTGTTAAAATAATAGTGACAACACTGTACAGCACAGTTTGGTGGAGATGGGTGTCAGCACATGCCACCTGTAGAACACGTGGTATATCACAAAAGAAATGGTTGATTTTAGGTTTGTAACCACAGAAAGGCAAGCTGAAAACCAAGGTGGTTAGCTGCAAACACAGAATTATGGCAAGGAACAGGGAGCCAATTACTAGCCACATGCAAACCCGCCAGGTCATGAAGAGGGTGTAGCGAAGTGGGTAACAGATGGCTACGTAGCGATCATACGCCATGACAGCTAACATGAAACAGTCTGTGCTCCCTAGGGTTGTAAAAAAGAACATCTGGGTGGCACAGTTTGCCAATGGGATTGTTCTGTGGAAATCAGAAATGCTAGCAAGCATTTGAGGCACTATTACAGTGATATAACAGATCTCCAAAAGAGAGAGGCTAGCCAGGAAGAAATACATGGGGGTGTGCAAGGAATTGACAGTGTAGACAATTGAAAGGATGCAGATATTACCAGAAAGAATTATGAGGTAGAGCAAAAGAAAGAATGTGAAAATAAGATGTTGTATCTCAGGAACAGTGGAGAATGCCTGGAAGATGAACTCATGGGCCAGGGACTGATTATCCCAGATTGATCCTGCCGGATACATCTCATCTATCACTATAGAAAAAAAGGCAAGAAGAAAATTAATGTGTATGAAGAATAATGTGTATTTCTATACATTTCAAAGTAAAATCCTGTGGACTGTATGATACCGTGGTCACTCATTCGTGAAATCTCAGTGTTTAATCCTAAACTATTCATTCCCTTTCATCCTAATTTAGACTGTGCCCAAGCAAATCTCAACTTCCAGGATGGTTAGATGCATTACAATATCAATTATCCAAAATGTTCCAAATAGATATAAAAGCGGGTATTTACAGAACTTGTATTATCAATAAGATGCAACAATAAGATGTGTTTTCCCTTCTGAAAACAAGTTCCTACTATTATCAGGAGTGGGCAACCTTTTAATGCAAAGGAGTCCCTTAAAAGGCAGTGATGAGTCCTGGTCCCACAGATGGGTGAGGCCAGATTTTGGTTTAAGTTCAGTTGTGTGAGTTCCCAGGAGAGCATGGACAGGGGTATATTTTCAGCTGCTTTGGTGTAAGAAGGTTTAAGACCCAAGAAAACAAAGGGTCGCAGAGTTGAAGGGAAGGCTGGAAATACCAGAACTTTGTCTGAGATGAATGAAACAGCTGGCATTTCTGTGCCATCTGAAGAGCACTTTATAATTCCAATGATGAGCTGCAGTGGCACAGTGGTTACAGTGCAGTACTGCAGGCTACGTCTGCTGACAGCTGTCTGTCTGCAATTTGACAGTTCAAATCTCACCAGGCTCAAGGTTGACTCAACCTTCCATCCTTCTGAGGTGAGTAAAATGTAGACCCAGATTGTTGGGGGCAATAGGCTGACTCTGTAAACCACTTTGAGAGGGCTGTAAAGCACTGTGAAACAGTATATAAGTCTAGGTGTTTTGCTATTGCTATTCAGCTCTAGTCAGACCTCTTGGTTCTACTAATTGATTTAATATAATATTGCTTGTCTTGCCAAGGAAGCTCCTTTCTCACTTCCTGCTTTGGCCCATTGTGGTGTTGTCCACTTAGAGAGTGTGACAAGGAAACAAGGTGAGAAAGATGAGAGAGGAGCTACTAGCTTTCCTTCCTAGGCAATTCAGCTGTCCAGGCTGCAATACTGATTACTGTTACTATACTAATGCCATAGTAGAAACCTGACGGGGGTTGGCTAATTCAGTTTTTAGATAATTAGGACAGGAATACATAAGATGAGACCAGGGAAAACCTATTTTCACTTAGACAATTTTAGATTTAAAATAAGAATGAATATGGATAAAGTGTCTGATAGTTTGTCTTTCCCTGTCATTAAATTGACAATTTGCCCTAAACCACAATATATTTCACCAGTTATTTGTTGAGTCAGCCTTAAGAACTTCTTTCATGTTTAGCAATACTCATATAGCACAAAAATGGTATACTTGGAATGGAGCTCAGGTCCAGGTAATTTCAGGGAAACAACAGGCCATTTCCTCAGCAAGAGAAAAATGTCATTGTCTTCTGGATGTTTATAACTTCCCACTTGATCCTTGATTCTACTTAGTGAAATTCCATATGTAGTAATCATGCTTAGCCCTGATTACCTTCCCACTGTACATAGACTCATGCATGCCCAAAAAAACACCCCCCCCCCATGATTATGGAAAACAAATTTAGTTCATGTGTTATATATTGTTTTAGGAGATTATAAATTAAATTTCTGAACATCCGTACTGCCAATGTTTGTGTTTAGACTCAAACTCATTTTAAGATGTGTGTGAAATCCAAAATGTTTATCTACTTCTTTAAAAGATGATAGTTTTGATCTAGAATTCTACTGTTTTGTTTCAGGGAAAAATGAAAAAGCTGGTAGAAGAAAAAAGTGATTAGATGTGAAGCTGAAAAATATTTCCACCCCATCATTCTGAAAGATTAAAGTCATACTCTCATCTAAACTTTGTAGATTTCTCTTTTTAAAATGAATTATTTCCATAAACATAATATTGTTTCTAAATAAATATAATCCGTACATTTCCCATATGGATGGCCAGGTCACAGCATTCTCATAAACCTAAAGTTAAACTGATTATATCATCCATTCCCCTTCTGCCTTTCTCACTGTTACAACAGATTTTAGCAATGCTCAGAATGTCTTCAATATACACAACTCATGTATGTTCATTGTAATTATGAATGTAATCCTAAACCATAATTGTAAAAAGTGCCCTGAATGTCAGCAGAATCAATCCTGATTTTAGAAATAATCAGCAGCCATTTCTTAAAATCTTCCTATTTTTGCTCACTGCCTATGCAAATTCAATGCTGAGGAAAGAACAAAAAGAGAATAAAAATGAGTTAAAAGTAAAACCCTTGCATCTCTGCATGAAGCTGGAAATTCTCTGGCTGAGATCCTGGGGACTCCTAGACACTCAGAGTCCACTCAATTCTCCCAGAAACAAAGGATCTAGCGAAATTAAATAATGTCCTATTCTTACCTTGTAAGTTGCCTCTGATCCAGAACTAGAAAACAAAGAAGAATTCTCTTCTTCTTGATGATGTTTTCTGGCTCAAAAGGTGAAAGGAGAATGAAATTTGCATCAAATGCCCCTGAACAGATTGGTAAGTGATTTCTGGCTAAGCTTTCTAGGTGAGTTATCTGTGAGTCCTTTTCTAGGATGAGTCCAGCTTACTTGCTAGATTGAATATAATTGTCAGGTTTCTCCCAATTCACTGAATCAGAAATGGAAGGCAAGCAAAGATAGCCATCTATGCATAGCCACTCTCTTTTCTCCAGCCAATCAGGGTCTTTGTCTTGTTGCAAGATATTATCCCCAATAGACATACCAATTATTTGTTATTTTAAACAAACAGTTCTCCTGTGGAATCCCAGTGTAGCAAAATTTTAAAGAAGCAATAAAAACTTCAAAAGCCAAAAGCTTGCAAGAAATTCATTTCAGTATTCTATGTTGAAAGTTTTAGACCATCTGTGATCAAGGTGCAGAAGAACAATAAGATGCAGTTAATGTAGCTCCTTCACATCATTTCTTTGTTGTCAATACTGTCCTCAATATTTCGAGAGCAATAATTTTGAAAGTCGAAAGCCTATTCTAACTGTCCTTTCTCTGTCCCAAAAAGTCAATTGCCAGGGTCTATATAACTAATTACTAATAACGGTAACTAGTTCAAAAGCCTACTCTAGAAGATAATGCAACATGTTCAGAATTCGCTTTACAAAGCATTATAAACAAGAAACTATCAGTTTACAAGTTGGAATATGTAAGTGGATTCAGCCAGAGCTGAGTTCTTACTGGTTTGGACCGTTTTGCCTGAACCCGTAGTGGTTTGGCGGCCTGGGTTGTTGGAACCGGCAGCAACCCAGGTCTGCTACACTCCTGAACCAGTGTTCCAGACATAGGCCATTGGCATCACCATCTTGTGTTTTGCTTCTGTGCATGCGCAGACTAATTTTTATTGCACTGCGCATGCAGAATATATGTGTGTGTAGCACATATCATGCACATGCAGTGCGCATCAAGCTCGCGTGGGTGGCATGGCAAAGCAGCAGCAGTAACTGCTGGAACCCAAGTCTGGCTTCTGTCCAGTTCAAACATGGGAGATTGAGGCTCTATTATGAGACTATGCCCATAGCAAACAGGAAATGGAACATCTTTATATCATATTAAGCAAGCTAGGTGAATTGACTTTGATTTGATTTGATTTATAATTTATATGAAACAAATAGAAATTGTGTGTATTTAATATTTCAACAACTTCCTGAAGAATGCCATCATGCACTTTGTGACTGCTCTGATTTTATTAGGATATCTAGTGATTCATTCTGCTTGTATATTTAATTTTTACATTTGTTCTCTTGTTAACACTGAATTATTGCATTTTTCTTTATCTTTCATTCCTATGTTTATTTTTTTGATAAATTTGTCTTGTTAAAGCCAACCTCAATAGTAACATAGTAGGTCTTACCTTATTTTTATGCTAATCAACATCAACAAGATTTACATGCATACTGTAGTTTAAAAAATCAAATACACAATATTTCATGACCAACAAGAAAATAAAATTTATTCTTCTTTATATATTGTGTAATTGTTTACAAGCAAGATAATAAAAACAAAGACATGTTTCATCATAGTGTGTATGAAACCTAAGAAGATTACGGGGAAGATAAATATTCAAATAATCTGGCAAGGGATTTCAAAACATTTATATAAATGGAACACTGCTGCCAGAGCCATTCAGAATGAGCAGCATTGGATGGGCAAGATGTAAGCAGTGTAGCACAGGGAGAAGTACAGCGATTCGATATAATTTACTCCACAGACTATATTTGCATCGATAGTGCAATTTTGCACAAGTCTAACATTAAAAAGCCACTGATTTCAAGATGCGTTGGCATATCTTCCCCTTGTCATCTAAATAAAATTTTAAATGAGATTATCCTACTCAGAACAGTTTTATCCACCCTGATCAGGAAGTAAGCCCAAGTGGCTTTTGAAAAAAAAAATATCTGCAATTTGCAGCATATCTACTTCAAGACATCATAGATCTCTGTTATTAGTTACAAAAATTATAGAAATAATGAAAGATATTTCTGCAGATGAATATTTGTTAGTTAAAAAAACAACTTGTTCTTATCAGCTGAAAAAACACCTCAAAAACATCTATTTATGCTCTTAATATTTCAAAAAAAGAAAATAGATCTCCAGATAATGAATTCTAGTAAAATTATTTAAATTCAACACAAAAGCTATAAAAGTAAGAGTTGGTTAATTTGAAAACACTAAAGTATAATAGTGTGTTACAATATTGGCCAAATTAACGTATTTGTTATTATATTTAATGTTGCCTAATTTTGTGGGTTTTTTACTCAAGATAAAATCTCAGGAAGCTCTATACACCAAGGAAGTGTCCTGGGATTGCAGTCTAATTTTTTGTTTTGCAATAACGCTCTTGGGAAGAGTAATGTTTCCCATACTTGTAAGTTAAACGAAGAGTTTTTTAAAGCAAGAGTGGCAGTAGGTTTTACCATTCTGCTCCTGAAAAATACCATTGTGCAACTGAGTAAGGCAAAAGGCACAAACAAAGTGCTCTGGGTGAAACTTGTGCCCCATGGCACTGACACACCGTCCAACAATAGGTTTTCCACAACCATGGCACACTGTTCCCTGATGATGATGGAAGTGAAGCTCACAGTATGGCTGACCGTTCAGTTCAAAGAAAGAACCATCAGTAAAGCTGCAGAAACACTCCTGAAAATAGAGGAAAGGATCCTGTGTCAAGAAATATAAAAATATTTCTGAGATTGGCATATGGTTAGATTCTTCCCAGTGCTGCATTGAGTAAAAACACCCTGGTTGCTAGTCTATTACTATTTAAAATAAGTAACTTTGGCTGCTATTTTTCTAATTCATTATTTTCTTCTTGGAATTATGTTTGATACATAAACCCATCCAGAATAGAAGCTTTCAAAAACAGCTAATCCTGGCCAAGATTTTTTAATGCAGGTATCCAGGTCAACATAAGGACACTCAAGAAGGGGCCCACTTTTTGCTAACATGAGAGTTCCAACTGTGTTGTCTTCCACTTTGAACAAAACATGCTGCCATCAATATTTGGATAGTGTGTTTATATGTGTATGTGTATGCATGTAGTGTACACACACACACACACACACACACACACATTTTATAGCACAGGTTTAATATCAGATTTTAATATTTTTAGTTTGGTTTTTAGTTTAGTATCAAGATACAAATAACAAATTAATTAGCTGACATTTAAGAAGTCTAATTATATGCAGGGTGATGACCAAGGTCTATCTGGAGCCTCTTAAATATTGGCTGTACCACAAATCCCACCACATAAAGGCCCCATAACTTCCAGCTACCCAAACATGTGCTAACTTTGGGTGATTCTACATACTTACTCTGCACACAAAACATTCAGGATGCCATACGGCATTCAGAGCTGACATATATTGATTCATCACATGACGATCACAGCCTCTGCATTTGGGAGAAAACATGTTCTGGAAATCTTTCTGGCAGTATGGCTTTCCATCTTTCACCTGGAAACCTGCAGAAGAACATAATAATTAAAAACAGTGAATTTGTCACACAACCATAAAGACATGCTTCCTCTTTGCTTGGAAAAGCAGTAGGAAAGGAGAGCTCTTTTATTTGGGTCCCTGAACTTCTAGCTAGTTCAACATTAATCTGTTAAAGATCTTGGTTCTCGAAGCGAGAAATATTTTGACATGCATTTCTTTTTATGAGTTCTTACAAATTGCAGGAGTGAATTAAGGCAGGAAGAAACAGGGTGGAGACAGGAAGAGAAGGATAGGGAGATGGGGACTTAAGAGACTGGTAGAAAGGAATCGGTAATTAATGTTTTCCTGAAATTAATGTGTTTCTGTTAGCTTCCATACAAGAAATGCAGTAGAAGATATTACATCACTGGCATTTAACTCTAACTAGATTAGCATAAATGATTCATAGTCATTCATCCAATTGTTATACAGCTTGGAATCAGAAAGGAACATTTTTTTGCAGTGTGGTAGACTTGTAAAAAGGTGGTGAATTACTAGAAGATGTTATTGAAAGTTAGAATAGTAATAACTAAACAAAAATTAGAATGTGTTCAAGAGTTGTGATTATTATATATTTTTGAGGTTGATAACTTCTAAATAAATATTCTTACTCCTGGCTGCAGAATTGAAAATTGCTCAAAACTGAAATTTCTAGATAACCTGTCATTGAATAATTGGCATGCAAAAGTATGGCCCATTGTTCTTATGGAAAAAGCAACTGATAAAATTTGAATGCTGACTTCTCTAAGTAATGAATCACATTTTTATTGGTTCTGGAAAGATTATATACAGTAAGTTGTGCTTCTAATAATAACTCTTCTACTGATAAATTGAATGTTATGTAACCTATGATTGAATGTTGATAGTTTGGCATTGTTATTTTATATTCTTGTTTCTTTTTGCTTTACAGACTATTAAACATAAAAAATTAAAAATAGATTGCGACATTCTACAATATATAATAAAGGAAGCAATACATGTTTAATGCATGCATGAATGACTTATTGATTAAAAAGTCTAGTTCTAAAAATAACGCCTATAATGGAATAGTTGTGGCTAGCAATGATGAATTGAGACAAGTGGGCAAAGAATTTGGTTATAGGTTGGATATAATATTGTGACTATGACCACATATGCTCTGTTTGTTTGATGGAGGTTTTGAATAATGGTAAATGGATTGCTTCCTGGGAAGAATGTGTCCAAAATGGCCACATATGGGGGAGGACTGATAAGGAATGAGATTCCCAGGCCAAGGCAGCCAAGAATCTCCAGCTAGAATTTACCTTGGATAGTTACCCTCTGCATACCAGAAATTACTAGACAGACAGACAGATAGATGGATGACTAAGTATTTCTGCTGGTTTCTAAGGTTTAAAGACTTAATTATAATAGAATAATAACAGAGTTGGAAGGGACTTAGGAAGTCTTCTAGTCCAAGTCTTAAATGACTTTATTAATTATTGTTGATTAATAATTACAAATGATTTCTTCATAATTATTAATTATGTATTATTTAATTGCATAGCTTAATAAAATAATTATTATTATAATCCAATTCTCTTGAGTAGCTTTTAAGATGCAATAGAAAAGGTGGAATAAAGTGGCAAAAATGACATCTCAGATCTCTGTGGAGCAGTATAACTCAAGATGTTCTGAGATCTCATTTTCGCCAATGTATGTAGAGTGTGTGTAATATACATAAACTCAGTATGGAGGGATTTCTATATATTCTATGAATTAGTAACCAATGTGGACAAAAAAATAATGTCCATATGCTTTCCTGCACCCTTGCAGGTATGGTGAAGCTTTATATTTTCTAGAATAAAAGCAGGGCCCCTTTACAAGCCAATTCTGCTCTACATTAAAGTTTTATATTATACTAGAATGAAATACTTCGTTTGAACATAAAATACAAGCATGCTGTGAATCTGTTAATGCATATGTTAATATACAAAAATTATAATAATGAAAGTGCATTCACAAGAAGTTATGTGACAAATATTTTCAACAGGGGCTCTAAGATCAGAGTTGGTGCTTTTCATGAGCTGACTGTCTCAGAGTGCTTAAGAGGAAAGCTACTGGACCAATAAGTAAAGACTAAAAGATTTGCCGTTATGACCACAAGAGGATTCCACAAAGTGAACCCAAAGAAAAGATCTATTATCAGCTCAGATGAACCATTCTAGATAGAATCCTGGAACATTAAATTCTGCCCTCTTATCTTTCACACAAAGCAGATAAACATGAACATTTAGATTTTTAGATTCGCTGTTTCAAGAAAGCCTAAGATTCCTCACATAGCTTGAAGAAAAAAAAATCACCACAGGCATCAAAGTAAAGGCAAATTGCTGTGATGCAGAAAAATGAAGGATTAAAAAAAAACATTTTGAAGCAAAAAAAGGGATGAGTTTCAAATGAGTAGGCATTAAAGACAGAGCGTGATATTGGGAATATGTTCAATTTGATTTCCTCTAAACTTTACTAATCTGGTGCAATACCTGGCTAAACTTGTCTAACAAATATCAGTATGGTTAATATTTGAGTGAGAAACTATCTAGATATCCCAGGCCTCAAAACTGCAAGAATACAGAATTCAACTCAATTTGCTAAATATTTATTTTTTAGATTAAATTGAGAAATTGAAGAATATTCTAAGAGGCAATAACAACTGTCTTTTGGTAATGACAACTGTCAAGAAAAATGCATGGCTGTTTCCATGTACCGTATTTTCCGGCGTATAAGACGACTTTTGAAACCCAAAAAAGTCAACCGAAAATTGGGGGTCGTCTTATACGCCGAGTATAC
>JAPKID020003494.1:0-12326 GCA_026931265.2 Tropidonophis doriae
CATGTCTAATCCATGGGAAGGTGATGGTGATGTAGAAAAGGAAGGTGGAGTTTGGGGTGCTTCTACTACTACATTTGCTGTCCTTGGGTTTCTTTTTGCAGAATCTCCCACTACCGAGATTTCTGGAGAATGAGAGAGAAAAGTAAGGCACAACTTTTCCAAAAAGAGGTTGAATAAAAATACTCCCAAGTTAGAAGGGTTTCTACTTTTATTCATGCTTGGGCCTGTACTTTGGAGAAATCTGTCTAGAGCAGTATTTCTCACTCATGCTGGCTGGGGAATTCTGGGAGTTGAAGTCCATAAATCTTAAAGTTGCCAAGGTTAAGAAACACTGTTCCAGAACATTTTTTCCAAACAGTATCCATACAGCTTTCTTAAACTCAGAACTTCCTCCCTTCAATCCACTAACAGAGACAATTCTGAATGTGCAACCCCAAAAAATAAACACATGTGAAACTGAAAAGAACAAGGAAACTGTTATAAACATCCTACAGATTAACAGAGTTGGAAAGGACCTTGCAGGTCATCTAGTCCCACCCCCTGCCCAAGCAGGAGGTCCTCTACCTAGGATCGAACTCACAACCCCCTGCTTGTGAGGCAAGAGCTCCAGCTCTAAGCCACAGCAGCTTCCCTACAGATGGAGATGAGGACCAAACAAAACTTCAGTACACTTTTGTCCAAAAAATTGCATTCAAGAAGGGCTATAATAACTCCCAAAAATCGGGAGAAGAAGAGAGGAAAGTGAGGTTGAGGAGGATGATAGAGAGAAGAAAGGAAGTAGGGAAGAGGAGGAGGAAGAGAGTGGGGGAAGAAAATGACGGATAGGATACATATATGATGAATGGAGAGCAGAAGAGCCAATAATCGTTTTCTGTGGTTGATGGTAAGACGAACTGACGTATTTAATAATACAAAATAATGTTGGTTATTTAACAGTATACATGTGGTTATTTGTATGAAAATGAAAAAATAAAAAAAACTTTATTTAAAAAAACCTCTCAAAAATCCAAGATCTAAATTTAAAACTTAAAATTGATTATGTTGGTCTCATAGATTCTTCACGGTAATCAACACAAGCAAAATCTGACATTTTGCTGCTTGGGAAACTTCTATGTACAGTATCCTGCCAAAATTGTCCTGGAAAGCTTGAAATCTGCTGCCAGATTTACCTGGAAAACCATTTTCTAATTAAAATAAGAAATAATAAGTATGCATAACGTAGTCATGAAGGGAAATGCGAGGAACAATAACAAAAAGTTTTTTCCATTTCTCGTTGAATAGTCCAACTCATAGTTTCCATGAACTTTGCCCAATAAAATCCGATATTGTTCCCTGAAGAAAATATATAACAATTGAACTAGTTGAGAGTAGGAAATAAAGAGGGGGAAACCCACAGTTATACTATGTTTGAGAACAATATGATTTCCTTCTTTCTCACAGACCAGCCTATAATTCAGTGCCATGCATAAACGGTCCACTTGAGATGAAAAGTCTATGAGTCAAGAATATGTTTTATTTTTTTAGGACACATGTTGTCCACACAGAGTACAAATTTCCGGCTTCCAATAGAGCTTCCGTTTTAGGACTAAGAGAAATGTTAGTGCTTCAACAAGTAGGCAGACCTGATGAAATTAATTGTTTATTTAGCATATGGCATATCATAGGTGGACTAGCAAATATATATTAAATTTCATCTAGCAGAACACAATCTATCTACATAAAAGTGTGTATGTGTTTGTGTGTGTTCCAGCATAACTCTGGAACACCTCAAGCAACTTCAACCAAACTTGGTACACAAATAACTTACTCTCTGGGGACAAATACTGTGGGGGTAAGACACCCCCAGCACCCCTTCGGGGCTTTGTGTGTGTTCTATTAAGATATAGCCTGTTGTGCCATAAAATGACTTCTACTGTTCAGCGCAGTGGAGTTGCCATGGTAATGGCTTCACAGTACTCAACAAGGATGCTCCCTCTGGTAAGGGGGAAAATCCAATAGTAGAAATTACATTTGGTCCAGACATTTTTCCCCTATAAATAAATATCCGAGCAACGCCGGGTTATCAGCTAGTAAAATATAAATGTTAAAAAGATCTATGTTGAAATACCAATGTCTAGGACTAGGTCTTCTAACCATTGAAGTGCAGCATCGTTTATATTTTAAAAAATTATGTACTGGTCCGGTATATGCCCCCAGTTTACAACTAGTCATGATATAATCTATAATTTGACATGGGCTTTCATTTTTCATTTTTTTTTTCATTTTATTGCATTTATATCCCACTCCCATCTCCACAAGGGACTCGGGGCGGTGCACAAGGAGATATTAAAACACATATACAAAGGCTTTGTAGCTAAGGGATCTCAAGATTTCCTGATTTCTAATCTGGTGCCTTTAACCACTGTACCAGACTGGCTAATGTGTCTGCTAATGCAATCATCAAAATACACATTGGCCAGCTCATAATCCAATAAATCCTTTTTCCGTTTCAAAAACATACGTAGAAGAGCAACACATTGGAATACTTATACAAAGCCAACATGCCTTTTCCATCCAGTGGCTCTTTTAAAGGCATCCTACCTGAAAAGAGATTCTCTTGACAACCAGATTTCGTTCTGTTTCACTGTCTTCCAAGAGAACAGCAGCAGCAGCAAAGCCGAGAAGGACATTGCGGTGATTCCCCATTTATTTAGCCACAGGCAAAGCTTGTTTAAGCCATGGACCAAGAGGATGCAGTAGCCCATACTGGAAGGGAAGAAAGGGGATAAGGAAGATGTTACGCTTCAATTTACAGACAGTACAACAGACAGCATGCCTTCTTAATAATCTAATAATAAACTAATTAGTTTTAAAGACAGGATAAATGGCAATGTTCTAGCTCAGCGGTAGTCAACCTGGTCCCTACTGCCCACTAGTGGGCGTTCCAGCTTTCATGGTGGGTGGTAGGGGTTTTGTCCGATACTGAAGCACTTTCATTTTTTTAAATTTAACTGACTTCCCTATTTTATAAATCACCATTACTGTGGAGCCAGTGGGCGGTTAGAAAATTTTACTACTAAGAGATACAAAAGTGGGTGGGTGGTATAAAAAGGTTGACTACCCCTGGATTAAACTCTAGCCTTCCCTAAACCTATCGCCTTCAAAGAAGTGGTGGCAACTGGATATTAATCAGCTCTGCTGGGAGGCCCTTCTCTCAAGTCTCCTCCGGAGTCACCTGGAGCGGGTCCCCTGGGGACACTGGAGGAAAGTTAAGGTGACGTCAGTCGTTAGGAATGGGGAGGACGTTATCAAGAGCTGCCATGCAGGTCTTTGCACAAGGCCACAAGTAGAGGCAAACTCTTCTGCTACCCACGTCCTCCTGCAACAGAGGCACCTGCCTGGAATACATTTTTTGCTATTATGGCTGTGGGTCAGAGACCAGACAAGAAGAGCCCTGGACAGCTATGACCAAGAAGCACCGGAAAAGCGCAGGATTGCCCGCGGGGGTGGGGGGGTGACGGGGGTTCCTAAACAAACGCAAATGATTTGTGCTGAAATCCACACAAGGTTCTTACACAAAACCCAACCAGATATTTTTTTTAAAGAAAGAACCTCAATAAATCCGTTTTAAACTGTTATTTTTATCTGTTTGAAAGATATATAATTTAGTGTATAGAAACACTTTTTAACATTTGAAAGTTTAAAAAAAAAGCCGCTAGAAATCCTGACGGGGGCCGGAAAAACCCCAAAGCCTAAGTTTATACACCCAGCCAACCAGGCAACCCAGGAAAGAAGATCTCCCGTTGACGTCAGTAGCCTCACCTTCCTCTCCCCTCCCTCCCTCGCTCCTCCCGTGGCGCTATTGCGTCTCTCTTCCGCCGTCTGCCCCTCGCCGACCTGCCAGCGTGTGGAGCCACGTGAGGGGGCGGCGCGCGGAAGAGAACGTGGGTGGCGGCGGCGGCGGCGGCGGCGCGGACGTGTTGCGGCTCCAATCAGGGGGAGGGGCTGCGGGCGCCCCGTGTTCTTCCCTTCCTGGCCGAGCGTCGGTTTGGTTCCGCCTCGCCCCTCCCCTCCCCTCGCTCGGCCCCCATACGGCTGCCCTCGGTCTAAGCGCTGCCCCGCCTATGGCCGGGCGACACCCGTCTGGGGGCGATTGAAAGGGCTTTCCGAGAAGGCCGGAAGGGAGAGGCTTTGCCGCGGTGGCAAATCCCGCGGTTGGAGCGCTTAACGTGTCCGAAGCGAAACACGCATCCAAGCGCGATTGGAGCGATACGTGTCCGAACCGAAACGCCTATTACAGTCCGAACGAAACAAGGTTCGGCGACAGATTCGGCTCTGGGGCCAAGAATGAGCGCGATGCTTACAACGTCGCGTCTCCCACAGCCTTCATCACGTCAAGACATTTTTTCCGTCTCACGACCAAGACACGACTTTGGGAACCCTTACAGTTGCCCCCATGCTCTCCGCTTTTCCCTCTTTTTACCCTGGATGGGAGCTCTTCCTCCCCCAAGTCTCCCGTTTGTCTGTTGGGCTCCTTCACTGCGCCCTGCGATGCCCGTCTGGGTTGGCTTCCATGGACGCTCAGTCTCTCCCGCCCCCCCCCCATCTCCCCTCCGACCAACTGTCAGTTTTTTCTTCGCTACAAACAAAACAAACGGCATTTCCCCCTCCCCCCTTTCCGGGAATACGGAGAAATTGCTCTGGGGAAGGGGAAATAGAGTGAGGGGCAAACGTTCGCGCCCGCCCGGAGGTTGCCGGCGCCTCGTGAACGTGGGTGGCGACGATGTGACGCCTTTGCAGGTGCCTCAGTTGCCCCCTATCGTGGGCGGATCTCCATTGACGAGGAAATCAATAATCCAGGCACATAAAGCTTTTTTTTCCTCGGAAACTGAAGCTCCTTTAGAGAAAAGGGCAGGGCGAGCATATGTGAATCAATGCCCTTCAGGGACGGATTTTTATAGTTTCCCCCTAGTTAGAAAAAAAAAATCTGGCTTGTTCTAGAAATAAATGCAACGCAAACGCTGGCTGCTTTGCTACTGTGAGATTTTGGATTCTATATATTTATTATATAAAGATTATTGATAGACCAAATTGTATGCATAGGACTTCTTTCTGTTCTGTAGGGAACAGCCTGAAACCTTTTGATGAATCCAGTGTTGTACAAGTAGTCCTCAGCCTAACAACAGTTCATTTAGTGACCTTTCAAATTACGAGGCACTGAAAAAGTGTCTTGTGACAGTTGTGGCATCTCCATGGCCATTTGATCAAAATTTGGACACTTGGCAACTGACTCATATTTATGATGGTTGCAGTGTGCCAGGGTCATGCAATCAGCTTGTATGACCTGACAAGGAAAATCCAAGGGGGAAGCCAGATTCGCATGTTACTAACCATGTTACTAACTTTACAATGACAGTGATTCATTTAACAACTGTTACGAAATGGGGCAAAATTCGTTTAAGAAATGTCTCACTTAACAACACTAATTTTGAGTTCAAATGTCGTAAATTGAGGACTACTTGTAGACACAACCAACGGTTCTTTTTCTCACTCAAGAATAATATTCAATACAAAAGATTTTATTCAGTTATTGTATGTATCTGATCTTCATATATGTTGTACCACTGTTAAAACATTGGTGCTCACACCCAAAACTTTCTGATTATTAGATTTATATATTTCTTTAAGCAGTCTTGACATTTCAAAGCCTTGTTACGGTTATCTTTGTCAAAGGGTCTATTAACCCCTTGAATTTCTGGTTACATTTTTAACATCATAATGTTCTTTTTGAGATGAGGAAAGTTTGTATTGAATTAAGTTTTTTCACATACAGTACATGTTCCAAAATATTTATCCTAATTTTCTGGTAAATGGTGCTCTCCTGTTAAAATTTGATTGGATA
The DNA here is from genome assembly GCA_026931265.2 of Tropidonophis doriae. Classification (NCBI taxonomy): domain Eukaryota; kingdom Metazoa; phylum Chordata; class Lepidosauria; order Squamata; family Natricidae; genus Tropidonophis; species Tropidonophis doriae. The sequence continues at coordinate 5,882 of JAPKID020003494.1, forward strand.
CTTTACTGTTCTATAGACAATAAAAATGAAAAAGCAGTGGCATAATAGAATACTTTATTTAGCCAAGTGTAATTAAATGCAGAAGGAATTTGTCTCCAATGCAACAGAGCAACAGAATAATAATTATTGCAATTTTAATGGTAATCATAATGGTAATCATAACACCAATAAGAGGGGGGAGTAAAGAAGATAATGGTAAATGATAATACTACAGTCAACCAACATGGGTGAATATACATAGACATTAGATAGCACCTTTAGAATTAAGTGTTCAGCAGATTGATAGTACAAAGGGAAAATATGGAATATGAAAAATATGAATAACTGTTCATTCCTGACACCCACTGACTAACTTAATTAATATGCATTTGAAGAAAAGTTGAAACATATTTTGAAAACCAAGGTGCTATTTATAATCTGTAAAATCCTTTATGGTATGATGGGGTATGTCTATTTGAAGGTCTATCTGTCTCCTATAGTGTCTCCCAGTCCTATTCAATCCAACAGTGTTGGCATTTATCCCATCAATTAAATAGTGCCACCTAGCTGGAGATGCAGGGAGTGAACCTTCTCTGTTGTGATGCCTGCCCTCTGGAACATCATCCACTTAGAGATCCATGTGTGACTGCTACTCTAACCTCATTTTAACAAGTTTTTAAGGCTTAACTCTTCTCCCTCTTGTTAGTTTAGATTGTGGGTCCAGTATGGGAATGTTGGATGTTGACAGAGTACTGGTTTTATTATTTTCAGTTTTTAACTTAATTGCTGTTATTGCTTTTAATGTTGTATGCTGCCCAGCATCCCTGAATTTGGAGAGCCTTATAGATTTGATACATAAACAAATATATTTTGGATACAGCTTCATTTTTCAGTAACACAACATTGTTTGACTACTGGAAAAATTAGAAGCGATTATTTATTTAGACACATTAATGGTCATGTCCACTATCTGCATAGTGATACTGTGAAGTCCTTCATAAATGTCTGTGGCATGCTAGAATTAGATACACAGACTATATCAAGCCCAAAACAGTATAGTTTGGAGTGCCTTGCACAATCCAAGGAATGCATATTATTGATGCCAACTGATGGCCAAATGATACCTTATTTCTAATATCTCTTGTTCAGGTAAAAATATAGAGAAGTATTCAAATTGTGTCTGGCCTATAGGTTTCCAAAAGGTTTCAACCTACTTTTGGCTAAAACTCCATCTTATGATTTTCTTGTCACAGTTGATATGCAGTGAGTTACTGCACTTACTAAATTAGTAATAAAGGTGTTAAATGAATCTGGCTTCCCTATTAACTTTGCCTGTCAGAAAGTTGCAAAAGATCACATGACCCCAAGACACTGCAACCATCATAAATATGAACCAGTTGTCAAGCGTCTGAATGTAAATTATGTGACCATGGGGATGCTGCAGCAGTCATAAGTGTGAAAAATCATGTTTCTTAGTGCAGTTGTAACTTGGAATGGTCATTAAATGAACTGTTGTAAGTTGAGTACCTGTATTACCTAAAGACTGACTATTTTGATAGTTATAACCAGGTTTTTGATTGATGTGATTTTCTCTACATGGAGCTATATTAGAAGAGTAAGAACTCCAAGTTCATTCAGAGTCCCTTTTCTCTGTCCTAATAGTGTCAGAGGCAAATTTGCTTAATATATTTGTTTTAGGCCAGCAATTTTACCTTTCTTCACACAATTACAGCATAAATCTTTTTTTTTTGCATGCTAGTTCCCTAATTTATATTTCTGTTTCAAGACTTCTATTTAACTTCAGAAGCTAGGCAAATTTGAGCCAGGTTAATACTTCGATGAAGGTTACCAAGCAATAGCAGGACTGTACGCTCTGTTAGGAAGAAGGGGGGAGGGGAAACTCTGATAAAGGCCGTGGAAAATCAGTTCTGCATCATTGCTCAAACAACACCAGTGACATGTCTACCAAGTTAGAAGGTAAATGTATGAGAGATTGGTAAAGTCATGATCATATAAGAAAAAAAATGATAGTGTTGCTAATCTTATAATGGTAAATTAAAGTGATAAACAATGTATTCAGCAAAGGAAAATTATTTACTGATCTAATGGATAACTTCACCAACAGAAGATAAGGAAGACTGATTGAAAAGCAGATTAAAAGCAACTGATTTTCATGGTGAAATAAGATTATAAGAATAATTTCATTGCATTTGGCGAGACCCATTTCACTTCTGCATTTTGCTTTTTAGGAAACAACTAGATGCTTCTGGATAACTTTGAAGTAGGTAGTGAGAACATAATATTGTTTGCCTTACATGTGGTGGTCTGCTGATCCCAACAGGGAGTAGTATTGTTCTTGAGACTAAGGATCATGTTAGGCTTGGAATCTCATGAACCTATAGAAACCTTATTTTAAAGGCATTTAAAATAGCTATCACATCTTGCAGTGATGAACTCCACATTTATAAATTAATGCATGGTGTGAAGAAGTGATGCTGCTTCCTGGTTTTTTTGTCCAATGTGTACTATTTTACATTTAACTAAAGATGAGTTGCATTTTTTTTGTTTTGTTGACTTTTTAAACTGGATAAAGAGATCCTTTCCTCCATTTCCATTAGGTTTTTAAAAATGGAATAATCTGTTATCAAGCAAGACGTGCCTCTTTTTACTCCTATGGTTATTTTTCCAAATTTCTTTATTGACCTCATTTACTGATAATTACTAATTTACTCAGATGTTGTTGTAGTGATATATTAGGGCTACATTACAAAATGTATACCATTGTTATCAGAAGACAGGTTTATACCTCAAGCCCCTAAGGATGGATTACTTCTGCTTTGTCTATATTTTTAAGAATTGGGAAGTTTTTCATTGCAGAACTTGGAAAAAGGAAGTTAGAGTTTAAGTTACCCTCATTTAAGTTAATTATAACTTGGTAAAGAATGAGAACATCTTAAACTTGAATTTACTTAATGCTTATACAGTAATAAATAAAATATTTTTTATGAGCAAGTGGAATAAAATGCTTGGATGTGAAGTTCTGGAATCGCTGGCAAAATGTTTGTACCAAAGTGCCTGCAACTTGTTTATGTGTAATTTTAAAATAAAACAAGAGATAATTTTTCCTACTGGTATTTTGGAAGAATTATACTTCTATGACAGACCAATGCTGAAAGCCTTCAGATTCAGTTCCTGCTATGAAAGATTGCCAGGTCCCCCTTTTCAGAAGCACAAATATTTCTACTTGAGTTAGACAAAATCCAACCATTTCCATGGTCCATTCTGGTATTCCTATATAAATTGGAGGCATTCCTGTATATTTTTAAAAGCCACACTTAGCAAACATTGATAATACCAAGAATCTGAAATAATTTAAGACAAATATAAATGAAAAAAAAACATTTTTTTTAAAATAATAGTAATATTAGAAGTATTGTGAAATCTGGAAATAAATGTAAATAAACATAATAGGACAGAAAGTTATTTGCTTGTAAAATTCAAACCTCATATTAAGAGATCCAGCAAGACAGAGATTATCTTTTTTCAGGGTACTCTCTTCCATTGAACCTTTTGCCCCAAGGCTTCATTTCTGATGCATTCAGCCTGATTTTCATGGTATCACCTGGTTATTACATGCATTGGGATTGGTGCTGCATAAGGTAATGGGGTCCTTGGGCTTTGTGTATGGTGTGATAAAAATTCCAATCCTAGCTTGCTAAGACCTCATGTATGAATGGAGCATGGTAATACTTATTTTAGAGTTGAGTTGTATTTGTTATTAGAGCTTGTCTTCCTCCAATTTTTTTCTCTCCACAACCACTGCCCTTGAGGTGGATTGGGCTGCGAAAGTGATAGGCAGAAAGTTAACTAGGAGATTCGGTAGCTGAGAACGGCCAAGGACTTCAGTCTCCTTCACCATTCTTTGTGTTGTGTTCTGTTCTCCTTGCAAATTGTGGCAATAACTTACTGGTTCCAATCAAAACAACTATCAAACTCCACTTTTGGAAAAGTCTGTATCCCATCTGTTTTACAGAGAAGTAAGCATTGTAATGAAAGCCTGTCAGTCTTTTGTACTGCTGCCTTGACTCTAGGTAAACTCTTACTGTCATTCCTTTTGTAATTTTGTATATAACAAAATCTCAAAGAGGAGTACATGAGGCAGAGGAGTAGTCCGGCAGCAGAGTGGGAAGCTTAGCAAGAGAAGGATGTATGCAGAGGAGGCTTGAATGAGAAGGAAGAACTAGGAAAGGTTAAAGGCAGTGCATGGTGTTTGATAAAAAGGTCATAGGAGACATGGAACACAGAGTAGAAGAGACTAAGAGGTCAGGGGAGTTCATAAGGCAGGAGTGGGAAAACCCCAAATTGACAGACCAGCCAGCATTGTGAAAATATTCCATCGTTCCTTCTTTAGCAGAGTCTTGGGTTGGAAGGATGTGTGGCCATTAAATAGATAACGTAAAAACATGTAAACATGTTAAAACTGGAAGACAATGCTATCTGGATCCGTGAGAGAGACATAATACAATGAACAATAAAAACCTTACTATTTTACAGTCACTGTAAACTTTGTAATGTTATGTCCTATTGCTGAAATGTTTCAAGTACAATGTTTATGTTGTTATATTTATGAACTTAAATAGGGTTTGGTTTCCCTTCCCCCATTTAGCTCTCACAGAGAGGGACTTCTCCGGGTGCTGTCCACTAGACAATGCCAGCGGGCGACGCCCAGGGGAAGGGCCTTCTCTGTGGCGGGCCCTAACCTCTGGAATGACCTACCCCCCGAACTTAGATCTACCATGGACCTCCACTCCTTCCGCCAGCAATTAAAGACCTATCTTTTCCAACAGGCTGGCCTGGCCAAACCTGCCGTACCAGCCTTAGTTTTTAGTAGAGAAATTTTTACATTGGGTTTAGTCTTAATGGGGTATATTTTAGCACAGGTGGTTAATTTAATATAGTTTTAAGTATTTATGCATTTATCTTTTGATGTATTATGTTTTTTTTAATTTCCTGTGCACCGCCCCGAGTCCCTTCGGGGAGAGGGGGCGGTTAATAAGTCAAATAAATAATAATTATATACTAATTAGCAGAGAGCAAATCCCTCTGTTATCTGCATGTATGAGATTTCAGTGGTATGCTACATCACATTAATAAGAGTATTAATTAAAAGTATGGGACTGGAAGCTAAAGCATATGAAGAACAGTTGCAGAAGCTGGGTTTGTCTAGTCTAGAGAAAAGGACTAGGTGATGTGATAGCAGTATTCCAATATCTAAAGGGTTGTCATGAAGAAGAGCAGGTCAACCTATTTTCCAAAACACCTAAAGATAGAACAAGAAGCAATAGATTAAAGTAATCAAGGAGAGAAGCAACCTAGAAGTAAGGATAAATTTCCTGACAGTTGAAACAATTAATCCAAGGATGTCAAACTCGATCCCATCGCAGGCTATATCAGGAGTTTGTTTGCCCTTGGGGAGCTGGGGTGGGCATGGCCTGGTTGTCGCACCTGACTGGGTGGGCATGGCCAGCCTAGGATGGCAGGGGCCCGGCACTCACCATCTCTGAGACAGCCCAATGGGTCAACTCCAGGGTGTTTTGTGAGCTAGATCTGGCCTGCAGACCATGTGTTTGAAATATATCTGTGGAACCATTTGCCTCCAGAAGTCATGGGTGCTTCAACACTGGAGGTTTTTAATAAAAATTGCAGCAACTATTTGTCTGAATTTGTATACCTAAAGTTTTGCTAATGATAGCTAAAGTTTTCTGGAGCGATTACCCAAAGTGCAAGCATGTGTATACATGCCTGAACCCCCCCGAATACAATGTGTGCATGGAAGTCACCCATGTGCACCACCCCTGTGCATCCAACATGCCTTCCTGCCTCAAACCCCCCGCATATGTGCACCAGAAATTTGATGACCAGCTGGCTGGCGGGAGACACGTGAGGATGCTCAGTGGAGCTGAACTAGGACAATGGCTCATATACCCACAGATAAGAAGCTGCATGCCACCTGTGGCACACGACCATAGGTTCACCATCACAGGAATAGGATTTCTAGCTTGACCTGAAGGTTGGATTAGAAGACTTCCAAGATCCCTTCCAACTCTGTTACTCTGTTATTGGTATTCTGTAACTTTGTTATATATTGTATTGTTAGTGCCAGCACAGCAGGATAAGGTGGACAATTGCCAATATAAGATTATTTAGTGGACTTTTAGGGGGGGAAAAGAACTCTCAGTGCATTTGTTTTATTATGCTTACTGAATTTAAATCATAACATTATATTCAGAAATATTTATTGAAGTTTTAATGTTATTCTGTGGCAACAAAGATAATACAATTTATACCGCATAAGCTTTTGTAGACTGAGTCTCATCTCACATTTGTTGAATTATATCTATCTATCTATCTATCTATCTATCTATCTATCTATCTATCTATCTATCTATCTATCTATCTATCTATC
>JAPKID020003495.1:0-12325 GCA_026931265.2 Tropidonophis doriae
GGTCAAAGAAAGAAAATAAGTCAGTGTCCAAGATGAAACAATCCTCTTAAATTCCAGAGAGAAAACGCTTATAAAGAAATCTAGTCCTTTATCATTATCACCACATAGCATCTTTTTATTTTTAATTATTCATTAAATTGATATCTTGCTTTTCATTGAGGCGGTCAAGGCTGTCATGGCATATGCTTCCTCTTGCTATCTTTGTCCTTGGCCCAAAGTCATCCAGTGAAATTTTGTGGTTAAGTGTACAGCAGAACCTGGATCTTTATGTTCTGAGTCCAATATCTGTACACAGTTTGCTACTCAGTTCCTCAGTTAGTACTTATAGTCTATTGAAGTGAGAATACAATCTTCAGCATTACGTTTCTGCTTAAAACAAATATTTTATAAGAAAAATGAGATCTGGGAGAGGGATTTTTTAAAAATGTTTTTTTAAGTAAGTAATAAAAATGGAAATTGGCAAATTATTTCTGTGCATAAAAGATAAATTAAAATTTATAATAAAGAGAAAGGGATTAAGAAAAATAGAAAAAAAAGAGATAGTGCAGAACAAAACAGAGAAATAAAAACTGATTATGTAAAGATGGAAATCAGAAAAAGTAAGCAACCTCGTTTCAACAGTTGTAAATAAACTAATTGATCTACTTCTCCCCAAAATTCCTTCAAACTCTCTATTCTTTTTCAATAATGAAATCCAGAAATTTTCATTTCCCTTTTCTCTATTTTCAGCAAAAAAATCATGAAGGTTTTCTAGTCTTTTATGGAAGTACTTATTATTTTGTCTCTGACCAAAGGGATCATTTCCGTCATTTTCACCATTTTCATGCTCCATTCTTCTATGATGGGTACATTAGTATTTCTCCATCATTGTGCAAATAATAAACTTGTTGCAGTCACTATAAATAAAATCAATCTTCCACAATTTTTTTCTAATTTTCTATCCATAAAGCTTAATTAAAAATGTTCTGGCTTTTTCCTAATAGCAATCTTTAAAATTATTTGTATCCAATGTATCTATTTGTATTTTTTGGCTTTTTCACAAGTTCACCATGCATGTTCGCTTCCTGTTTTTCACATCTCCAACATTGATGTGAAGTATCTTTATATGTCTTTTATTTATTTTTTTCCTGGAGTCTTATATAAAGGTACATCTTCTTTCTATTATTCCAATCTACCGCGGGGTCTGCAGGTACATAAAAAGGTACATTCTTTTATAAAAATTATTTCTTAAATTATAGCATAATATTAATTTCAATCCATTCATCCACATTCTCTCCCATTCTGCATATGAATATTATGTCTGCATATTATGATGAAAATGAATTGCCCATTTTATCATGAAATCTTTAACCTGTTCCTCTTCCATTCAAATCTTAATGAAGCTTTATATATTTTACAGTCACGTGTTCATCATTTCTATATAATTCAGTTCAAATTTCATTTTATATTGCTCAATTCCAGTAATATTTCATCTAAATTAAATCTTTTTTTCAAATATGCAGATGAAAACCTTTGAAAATTAATTCAATTGTTCTCACAGCATTATCTTATTTTTTCCATTTTCCTGCACTGATAAATCTTGATATGTTAAGCAGTACTCTTTTTTCCACTGTTCCTTTTCTATAAAATGCTTCCTATACTGAAAGCCATGAGGTATTTTCGGGGATAACCCTTATTTGTATTTATTCCATGTTATTAATATAGTACTTTCTACATAATGTTTTTTTACATCTACATTAATTTTAACTTTGAAGGCCATAAAAACTAATACCACCCAAATATCGGGTTATATTCTTCCAATTCTTACATTAGTTTATGAGCAACAATCATTTTTTTCATCCAAACTAAGCGGCAGGCTGCAAAATTTAAAATAAGGACTGCTAATCTTCTTTTCTTAAAACGGCATCATTTTTCAAAAAAGGTGTTTTAAAAAAATAAAAACAGCATTCTAGGAAATACTTTCACTTTCACTACATAAATTTTTCATATTTATGTATTTTCATATGTATTTTCCCATATTTAAAATTATCTCATAATTTCATTCCATGCATTGATATAATTATTTTGAAATAATATATAATTCATATTAATTATCGTAATACCCAAATATTTCACTTTTTTCTCTATCAAATCAGTTTTTACCATCAATTCTTTTTGATATTCCATTTTTTCATTTCTCTTTGTTAACTTTAAATCCAGTTAATGAACCCAATTCTTTTATCTTTTCCATTCATATATTTATTACTTTTAATTATTCTGAATATAATTATTCTGAATTATTTACGAATTTCTATACCACTCTATAACTAACACACAAGCTACTTTTTCATATTGTTTGATGTATCTAAGCCATGGTGGCACAGTGGTTAGAATATAGTAATCCTCACCAGCTCAATGTTGACTCGGAATTCCATCCTTCTGAAGTTGGGAAAATGAGGTTTTGGATTGTTAGAGATAATATGCTGACTATGTAAACTGCTTAGAGTTGGCTGTAAAGCACTCTAAAGCGGTATATAAGTGTAAGTGCTATTGCTATCTGTTAAGAATTTCAAGAACTAAAATGAACAGCAGTGGCAATCATGAACAGCCTCAAGTTGTCCTTTTGTGTTTGTTACAGGATCTAGTCCATTTGCCATTGACTGTAATTTGTGTTGTTTGTGTAGTATACATCAATCTCACTTAATAACACTTTCTCCATATTTCATATTTTCCAAAATTAAATAGAAAATTCTAGTTCAAATTATGAAATGCTTTCCTCACATCAATAAAGATGAACACATCTCATTTTCCATTATGGTGTTCCAAAGTATTTTAATATAATAAAATTATATTTTTGATATCTGTCAACTGTCTTTTAGGTAAGAAATTGTTCATCATACATAAAATCCTGTAAAATAGTTTTCATCCTTTCGATTAAAATGATGCTAAATATAATCATTTTTCAATAATGCTATTGGCCAGTCTTTTTTGGGGGTAAAGAAATGGGTAATCAAAGGTCACCAGCACCCAACTGGAAAATGACACTGTAGAAAGGAACACAAAATTATCTTGGTTGATCGGAAAAAAACCCTGAATGCAGTGACAAATAATTTTAATATTATTGCCAGGAAAACTACATGATGTAACAATATGTCATCAGATGTTTTACTCAGGGGAATCTACTCCTTTCTATCTATTTACACTCTTTCAGAGACAATTGTGTACTTTCAGGATTTATAATTGTGTCATCAAAAATTAACATTATGGAATCATGATAGTGGAAAACATTTTGTATACAATAGATTCTTTGTCCCAAAACTTCCCACTTACGGGTTTTCTCTTAATTTACTGTTTCTAGTTTATTTAGCAAAAAATAGTAGTGGAAGTTAAATTCATTCTTATTAGTGACATAGTGCTAAGCAGTTCAGCGTATAAACCAACAGACAAAAAGTGTAAAACTGAGATTGTAACAGCTTTTAAAATCATGCTTGAAATAGCTTCACTGAGATTTTTTTTTTTTAAAAGGGCAAATTCCACAGCCTCAAGCAATTTTTTTATAGATTAATATCACTTCCAAGTAAATATGCTCAGAAGCAAGATAATTATTTCACTTCATGCAACTAGAGGCCCTATGTAATTTATGTCTAGCTCTAAAAAATTTTTTCTCTTTCTTTCTAACCAGACGGTGCTTCGTCCTCTTCAAGCTCTTTGTGCTTTCCAGATCCAGCATGGTGCCCAAGTGCATCACAGCAAGGAGCATCTTCTTAAAAATGGTTTATATGACAAACCAATGCCAAAAAATAAACGCAAGCTCAGGAGAATGGAACTTTTAGTGAATAATGTTAAAATTTAGGGATGTCATATAGATTTATTATTAAAGATTTTTATTCCTTTTAGCTAGTGAAATGGAGTAAATTATGGATTGGATTCAAATAAAAATATCCTAAAATGAAACACATTCACGTGGTTCCCTGCCCAGAATTCAAGACTGATACAAAGGCAAAATGCCTGGGAAGCTTTTTGAATTTCTGCCTGAATTTTTCATGATAATGATGAAGCTGAAGCAAGAAGGAATGTACATTTTCTTAAGTGTTTCATTTTGACTTAAATTAAACCATAATTTGAATGTTTTTCCCTTTATTTCTTACTAAAGTGGAGATATGTAATATTAATATTGATATGGCAGTTAGATATTGGTACTGTAAATCATGGAAATCCTAGTAGACATAAAAACCAGAATTCCTGTTTTTTCAATAGTTAATAAAGCTGTTTTGAAATAAGTATTTTGGGACCAGAATTACAGCCTGGCAAAAAAATAGACATTCCAATCTTAAAACAACAAGCAAACAAAGAGAATGAGACACACACTCTTTCTATGAGATTGCAAACAGACTATGACATGAAAGCACAGATTTTATTACGGTGATTACATTCTACTTTTTCTTGATAGTATTGTGTTTATGTCAAAAAAAATATTTTTGTATGAATAGTGCATTTTTCTCCAATTTAAGAGCTATTGTTAAAGATTGAAGATGAAAAATTAAAGATTGAAGATGAAAAATAATGCCTTGAGTCAGTATTATATATCTATTCATGTAGTTTGTCCAGAAAGAAATGAAATCAATATTTCTGAAATTATAAATTGCAAGTAAAAACTGCTAATTTGGACATTGCTATTGTATAGAGACCTACAAAAAACCTGGATAAGTGGGAAGTTACTAGCAATTATGCATTGTTTGTATTGATGAGAATAGTACCATTTATTTTTCCTTATTTCAGACTCAATACCACATGCATTATTTTACCTTGACATTTGTCTTCGTTATTGTGAAGGCTACTTTTTTTTTTGTAAGAATATTTAAGTTTCTTAAAGGAAGAGAACATTTTGTACTTTAGAAGTGAGCCAACCAATAAGCATCTTGGAACATCAGAATTGTATAAGTTCCAGCCGGTCAATCTTTTTCTTCATACTTGTGAGATGGAACCACAAGCTCTCTCACAGTAGTTGAATGGTTGGCATCCCCAATAAACCTCCGAGCAGTCTATTCACAAGGTATAGGGAAGGCATTCGTGATAATTGCAGCAAATATTTATGTTATATTAAATATTTCTGCAGTTGAAACGCTAGGTCACCAATGTAATCCCCATGGTCACGGATGCTTCCACTGACACCCGTCAAGTCCTAATTTTAACTGATTTTGATTTATACTTTTTAAAACTTAAATGCAAATATGGTACTTCTTTGTACCAATTTTCAACTTTAAATTTATTTCCAAGAATATTGCTGGTTATAAAAAAATGATATGTAGGCATTGCAAGACATTAAAAATTGTGGTAGCTGCAATCCAGTGCTTGCAACCTTGCCTATGTATTCTTGGGGGAAAACATTCTGAGTGATGGAAAGAATCTGTTGGAAAAGGTAAGCATGGCATGGAATGATCTCATCAGTTTGTTCTCTGCTAGTTATGTTTTATAACAATTTTTAAAGAAAAATCAGGAAATGTTTTCAGAAGTTGAAATGTATTTACTGGTCCCAAAATATTGGAAATCCTAACACTGTAGGGACTAATCAATGACATTGATCATACTTTTTTAATATTTCAAAAATCAGTGGATAGATTTGCATGCATTTTGTCTGAAGATTTTGGTTCATATAGAAGAATATGAAGCATAAAAATAGTTAGACCAGCTGATCTTATTGAAGATATTGACTCTTAAATACATTTTAATAGTGTATTTAACATACCACTAATGCATGGAAGACAAGCTGTCATACTTTCTATATTGAGTTGCCACTAAAAGCAAAATCAGAATTTAAGTCAGTAAAGGTAGAGGTAAAATTATACAAGTTGATCTGATTTTGTGATTTCCAGGTTGCATATTACACTTTGTTTTCAATCTTTTAAAGCTCAAAATAGTTTGTGGGAAATTTGGTAATATTATCTTCATCTTGATAAATCATAATGTATGTCACTGAATTCCATTCAATAAGTTTAAAAAAACATACGGATATGGGTATGATTATGTATATTTTAAGGAATGGTTATATGTTTTTAAGGATTTGGTGAAGAATCTTATGTACAAGGGATCAAAAGGATTTCCTACACTTTTCCTGTAATAAAGCTGGTCTTGTATACCAGTCTGTCTTATTAAATCCCTGCTGTAGCATTGCCCAGTTGATATGAAGACAAGAATTAGAGTTCAAAGTATTAAACATCAAGTTCAAATTGAAATCCATCTAATAAGAACCATATAATAATAATAGCCTCTTATTCTAGCAGAACTGGTTTGTCAGGAACATTTGAAAAGAGACTATTCCCATGAATTCAGAGAGTCTCTTACATGATATTCTGTTTTAAACAAAAGAAAATTATTGTCATTTCCTTTAACAGGAATGCTTGATTGAATAATTCAGGGTGCAAAATATGTTCACAAAATTTTTCTGCAGGGTAGCTGTTCTTAACATTGCTGATTTTTACCTGAAAATATCTAATGCATTATTCAGAAAAGGAAGAAGCAAATGCTGAATGACCCAGGAATTCCAATGTGAAATTATGTTGGAACCAAAACAACTTTGTAAAATGCATGATCAGAACTAAAGCTCAATTTTAAATTTTAATTGGTTTGGTCTTAAAAGAAAAGCGGAGGCACAGTTAGCGTACATTCTTAAAAAGCACTTTGGCATGCTACCTACCTATTAGAGCTATTTTAAGTAACTTGCTCTAAAAAGGAATTCAGGGGAGTGCACTTATTTAACATGTAGTGGTAGCAAGTGGTAACTTGACATGAATAGTGAGGAACAAAGCAAATCTTTATAGAGTTAAGGGTGATTTCCATATTTGGCAGTCAGTGGTGGCGTTTAAGAAAAACCTCTTTACCTCATGCTTTGACTATCCAAAAGCTTCTTTATTTCTTTAAAGACATGTATTGGATGGTTCTGCTGTGGGGAACAATCAAGCAGAAAAGAAATTTTACTTAAGAAAGATTACCAGTGCAGTGTCTGGTTTATCCAAGTAGGGTTGGAGTTGGTATCTATCATTGAGGATCAACCTTTCTAAACATTCAGAAATCTGGAATATAAGAAAGAATGAAAATCTCAGTCTTGCTGTATCTGATTCCATCACTGCCACATGCCCTGTTTGGAAAAGAATAAAGTGGCACTTAGCCAAGAAAAGGTTTCCTGCTGGATATTTGTAATGGCCTTTTAAAAATCCAGCTAACAAAGGCAATTTGATAGTTTCTGTTTTGAGAAACATATATTTTTAATGTGCTTTTTAAAAATTGAGTGTTACACGTATTTTGAATTCCAACATTCTGTTTAATCACTGCATCCTTTTATACAGAGAAATACAGATGCAGACACAAATGGTTTATAAAAATGGAAAGACATTTTAAAAATATACAATCCCAGATAAAAACAATAGTAAAGAAGAAGTTGTTTATAACTTTTGGGGATTGCAAATTACGTTTAGATAACATTCATTAAATATTAATATTTTAAAAGTTTATTTTTTAAATGAAAATATTCAGCTGTTGTAAAACGTAATAAAATCTATACCAAAGGGAAATATGTTTCACTGGTTTTTATAATACCTCAGATAAAATTGCCTTTTTAAAAATAGAAATTACACATCTCTTGAACCTAAACCTTAATATCAAGAATAATGATACATTTGTAATTTTTCAAAATAATTTTCTTAGCAATATCTAATATCCAGTATAGCACAATTCATCAAAAATAGTCAGATTCTAATGTTTGGGGCATAATTGAATATAACATTAATTTCTTTAACAAAAAATATATATTTAGATCTATTTATACAGATCTATGTTAAAATAACTCAGAAAGGTCAAATCATATGACACAATAACTCCTCCACTCAAACATTTAGGGAGGCAAAATTCTATTCACAGTTGATCAACCTCATTCATGTTTCTGTCTGCTGAGAATGTATGTGTGAATGTGGAATCCTTAGCCTGGCTTGGCCTTGTAATGTTTGCTGATTGTTTTCCATTAGTTACTGGTTGGTCTTGGAAGTATTTAAGAAGAGAATCTGTTCATAGACTTTAACAGGCTATTACATAATACCTGTCAAAAGTTGGCATTAAATAATTAAATTGGAGTTCAGGTCAAAGAAATTTATCTCTAGTTCATTAAAACATCTCACCTGTATCAGCACAAAGCTGGAAGTTTAATTAGTGTCATTAGAAACTCCAGCTCTCCTCAATCCACAATTTAGAGATTATTTGTCTTATATTGTTCCTTACCTGCCAATAAAATACAAGTCTTGCCCCATGTGAATAAGTCAGAGACAAAGTGCAAGGCACCTGCATATTTCCTGAAACTTTTAATATAATTCTAGATAGCTTTAGATGATTATGTACAGATAACTTTGTGTACAGATAACTATTTCATATATTTCAGACTATGCATCATTTTGACAAATATCAAATTACCTTTTTTAAAATATCCACTATTTACAAGAAAAACACTGCATTGTTGCCACATGAAGTAATTACTGCACAGGCATATTTGATATATCAAAAAAGGCAGGTACAAGAGCTACTGAGCATCACAGGAAACATAGTTTTGATAAATGAATAATTTAGGTTTAGTAATAAGCATGGCATTTGGATAAAGAAGACTTTTTTCTTGACCCTTCAGATTGTGCTAGGAAGCATCTATAGCAAGAAGTCAGCAGTCCAACTTTTTTCCTGTGCTTAATTATATACAGGTACTCTTGGCTTGAGTCTTTGTATACTATTCTGAAATGAAGGGTCCTTGGTGTTCTCTGAGCTTGCTTATTTTATTGTTTTATTTTATTACCTAACTAGGTAACTAGCACTGATGATGCTACCTAGTTAGGGTAATGAAACATCTGCAAGAAAACAAGCAAGCTCAGAGAGCACCAAGGACCCCTCAAAATAAGCATCTTTAGCTGTCTATGAGAAGAGAACATTCACACCATGGCTAGTTTAGGTTTTAATGGCTGAACTGTGAAAACTTTATCATGCATATTACATTGTCATAAACCAGGTGTGCTCAATAAAGGCTTTGGAAGCAGGATACGGCACTTCAAAATTATTTGCTGCCAAATTCATTTTTCAGGAAACAGAAGATTTACTGTTTTGAGACAAGAAACAATAACAATTTGGTCTATAGGTAGTCCTCAACTTATGACCACAACTGGAATGAGAATTGGTTGCTAAGCAAGGTGGTCATTAACAAAGTCATGACCAGATCCAATTTTACAACAATTTTCATCACGGTTATTAAGCTAATCACAAGTATTAAGTAAATTGGTTTGTTAAGAGACTCTAAGCTTCCCTAATTGACTTTGCTTGTTGGAAGCCGATTGGGTAGATCACAAATCACAATCGTGTGATTGCATGATGCTGCAAGTGTTGTAAATGCAAACTGGTTGTCAAGTTTCAGAATTGCAATCACATAACTTCAGGGGTGGTGTGATGGTCGTAACTTTGAGGAAGGCCACTTTTTCTGAGGCTGCTGTAACTTGAACTATTGTTAAACAAATAGTCATAATAGAAAACTACTGTAGTTGTTAAAAGACCAAGTTAGAAACCAGGAGCCTGTGAATACTAGTCTCACTTTAGGCATGAAAGCTGACTGGGTGGCTTCGGGCCTGACACTCTGTCGACTTCACAGGGAAGTAGGGAAAATATGAGAAAGGTTATAGATATGTATGCCACTTGAGCTATTTATAAAAATAATAAAGGAAGGAAAAAACCCTAAAATCTCAATATTAACATTTAATTCAAATATAAGGTCCCCTGTTTTCTCTCCCCTATTTTTTCAACTTCTAGTCCATGGGTGTCAAACTCAAGGCGTCATGTTGCGGTACATTTTTTCCTTTGCAGAGCTAGTTGTCCGTGACCTGTGTGTGAAACATCTGGTCCACATGCTGCCAGTTTGATACCTCTGTTCTAGCCCATCTGCTTTGCTAATTTCAGTCCCTAGAATTTCCCGTAAATATGATGCCATCCTTTAAAATCCTTTCATATAATTTGAGTTGCAAACTGTAACGCCTTCAAGCAACATTCTATGCTAAATCCAAGGATGTAATGTAACAATCTGCCTTATGAACCCAACTTGGAATTTTCCACGCCAGTGTTGAATTTCAACATTGCTGACACATTGTTTGGCTCTTCTTGCCAAATAATTCTGTTAACCATCATCTGTAATAAATAAAACCAATAGAGGATAGGAAAAAATTTTTAGAAAGCGAAGAATTTAAATTCAAATCAGATTATATTTTTGTTTTTGTTTCCTTTAGATATTTTTTCCATCCATTCAATATTGGCTTCTTCTATTGGCCCTAGTAGGGAATGGTGATATTTACAAAGGAGCACTTTTCCAACATAGCAAATACATCACAGCAGTCTAGAGTGTTTGTAAAATTGAAGGCATAGCTGAGAAGCAAAGGTCTAATCTCTCTCCACATTTTAACTTCTGAGAAATACTAATGAAAGATTTAGGAAAACTGCTGTTCCTTTCAGTGAGGAAGAGGACAAAATATAGACAGACTCCCTGCTTACTGTAAGATTTGGCAGATACATTTAAACACCTGAGATGTTGAAGCAAGTGAGGTTTTGTGGTAAAGATTAACTGCTAAAGAAAAAAAATGCCTTTTCTAGAACTTGGTGCTGGATTCATAGCATGGTATTACACAGTAAGCCATTAGCCAAGGACCATTTGTCTTTTTGCGGTCAAGGAACTCTACTTTCTTATTTTGACCTATGAAGGTTGCAAGGTTATGGCAGTACCTGAGAAAATGTTTGAGGAAGTTAAAATGCACTAATATATTGTCGCAAAATAAGAACATTTGGACTAGAAGATCTCTAAGTTCCCTTGCAAATCTGTTATTCTGTTAACATGTTTAAATACTTTGCGAATTGTTTCCTATGTATTTGTACTATAAGCTATAATGGAATCACTGTTAATGAAACAATGGTTTGATTCACAAAGTGTGCAAGAACAGAAACAAGGCACATTATAACTATTTTCATGTTTGAAGCAAGCAAAGTTTTACTGTGAAAAACTGGAGAAAAATTAAAAGAAAGCAAGCTGAGTCTGAAGAGACCAAGTCTACAATAGTAACTTTTTTTAGCCTTTTTTAAAAAAAATTATTTATTTATTTATTTATTTATTTATTTGTTTGTTTGTTTGTTTGTTTGTTTGGACTTATAGACCGCAGCCTATCTCCCCGAGGGGACTCAGGGCGGTGAACAATTTATCATTGATATAAAATACAAACATATATAAATATATTAGAATAAAACTGATTAAATTTGCTAAGTTCTAAGGTAAAATTTAATAAGATCCCCTAATTTAAAACTCAGTTAAAATCAAACACTCTGTATGTAATGGGCCTGAGAACTAGGCTAAGCCAGCTAGGCGGAAGAAATGTGTCTTTAACTGCTGGCGGAAGAGACGGAGGTTAATCCAATAACCAAGAACCTGGTAGCACAGTGGTTAGAATGTAGTATTGCAGGCAAATTCTGGCAGCTGCCAGCAGTTCGATCCTGACCAACTCAAAGTTGACTCAGCCTTCCATCCTTCCATCCTTCCGAGGTCAGTAAAGTGAGGACCCAGATTGTTGGGGGCAATAGGCTGCCTCTGTAAACTGCTTAGAGAGGGCTGTAAAGCACTGTGAAGAGGTATATAAGTCTAAGTGCTTAACTTGCTATAACCAAGTTAAGCATGTGTAAACCCAGTCAGTTAGTCTGCATGTCTAATTCCACTGCAATCAACAGGATAAGACAGCAAGTCCTGTTAATTTCAAAGAATGCTAAGTGCAACTACAGATAGTCCTTAATTTACAATAGTTCATTTAGAGACCATTCAAAGTTACGACCCTGGAAAAAGTGACTTGACCATTTTTCACACTTCTGACCGTTGCAGCATCCCCACAGCCACGTGATCAAACTTCTTGGCAACCCGACTCATATTTATGACGGTTGCGGTGTCCCGGGGTTATGTGATCCCTTTTTTGCGACCTTCTGACAAACAAACAAATGCGGGCAAGCTAGATTCACTTAACAACCGGGTTACTAACTGCAATGATTCAATCACATACCTAAAGCAGGAAAAGTCGTAAAATAGAGCAAAGCTCACTTGAGAAAGGTTTGAGTTAGCAACATAAATTTTGGGCTCAGTTGTGGTCGTGAGCTGACGACTGCCTCTGTTGTGTGCATCTGACTCCAATCCAGAAGATTCACTGCTTTACAGCCAAGAAGTGGCTGAGATATAATTTATTTCTATCTCAGCCACTACATGGAAGGAAGTATGAGGTGGAGTCCCCCAAGGCTCTGTTTTAGGCCCAGT
>JAPKID020003496.1:0-12324 GCA_026931265.2 Tropidonophis doriae
AAGGTGGTTCCTATTTTTCTACTTGCATTTTTACATGCTTTCAAACTGCTAGGTTGGCAGAAGCTGGGACAAATAACAGGAGCTCACTTTGTTACGCGGCACTAGGGATTCAAACTGCCAAACCGCCAACCTTTCTGATCGACAAGCTCAGCATCTTAGCCACTGAGCCACCGCATCCCTAATTGAAAAAGGCTACTACCAGTAGTCACCTATGAGGATTTTTGAGGACAGAAGACCATTTGTGGATCCACTTCATTGCACTGATCAATTTAATTTGAATGAACATTTTCATTTTATAATATACAAGCTGTACTGGTTTTTTTTATAAGGCTTCCAGGTAAAGATTTTCCCTCCTTGGTCTTCTCTAATCAGGTATATATAAATACAAGGATACATATACACTTTTTATCACTCAATTACATAAAGGGATTTTTTTTCTTTAGATACAAAAAAAAGTGCCAATATGTTCAATTCAGGGTGAATTGAAGCAGACTTTGACCCATAGTACACTGTATTTAAGTGCCCATGAACTTCAGTGGACTTGGAGTTTAGTGGACAATTAACTCTGATTTGGTGCATTGATTTCAGGGCAAGCTAAATGTAGTTTAAGCTGAATCTGTTCAGAATCTGCTCAGATCTTTTTAATTTTGATTGTTGCAAATGGGATATTCAAAAGTCAAGATGGTAGCCACAACGGTGCTATGTTGTATGCATGTTGTAAAATGGAGGGTTTTGGTGTGGCCGCCATCTTGACTACTTTGCTATCACACCAGAGATAATTCTGGTAATAAGGAGAGTGCATGAAAAAGGCACAAGAAAGGCCTTTTTATGTCATAAATACATGGCTTGTGTAAGGAAAAAAAAAAGGTAAAGCAGGTGAAGAGGCATTAGGAGCACTCCTGGGGGATGATGTAGAATGAATCTGACTGAACTCAGGTTTGAGCTGCTATTAGGGCCTACCTCATGGCAATAAGGGTGAGAAAATCTTTATATTTCACCACCATCATTGCATCCAAAGATAGTCATCCAGAAGCTTTGTTTCATGTGACCACCTGGGGAGCACAGTGGCTTACTTGGTTAGGATGCTGAGATAGAGATTAGCCAGTCCACATTTGAGACTTAAATGCTGCTGTGGAGCGGGGTTGAATTCCCATCCTTTACTCCAGCTCCTGCCAGGGACATGAAAGGAGCTCCCAACTGGGCATCCCCCAGGAAATGGGGATGTCACTGGCTAATCCTTTCAACTCAGAAGGGTTTTGGTGCAGGGGTGGATTCCGGCTTCTGTTACTACTGGCTCACTCAGGGATGTACTTTGCGCACGTGTGTGCTACACGCACATGCACAGTAGTGAAAAAATTGCTTCTGTGTATTCAAAAACTAAGATGGTGGCACCTATGGCACTGCCGATAGAAGGGGGTTTGGTGACATGGCTGGCTGAGTTGCTAACTACTCGGCCGAACCGGTCCAAAGCGGTAGGAACCCACCTCTGCTTTGGTGCTTCCGGCACAAAAGTAATGTGATCTCCTGTTGATTAGAGTCCCAAAATTACAGATTATTTTTGTTAAGGTAACAGGTTGAAGTTGCTAACTAACAGCATCCTCTCTTTCTTCTGAGTTAATGAAAACCTTTTTTTCTGTAATTTAGTATACTGCAGAAAGAAAAATATTTCATTCATCCAGATCATATGAGGTTAAGAAAAAAAAGATAAATGTAACACATATTTTATGTATCTTAGATGTTTTCAAACCTATAAGCAATAGAAGGAGAACTGAAAATTTGATATTTTCATCTTGTGAATATTTAGCCCCTTTGGGGACAAATAAAAATATAGTTGATAGTCTAAAATCTCAAATAGCAATAGGGTTGTTTTTTATCTCACAAAATAAGGTATGTTTTAATAAAATCTTGTTGCAATGCAGATGACTTCACATTTTGAAATATTCTGGTTTTGCATTAATGTTTCAACTCCATCAATTGCTGAAATTGTTGCAATTTAACTAAACTATTTATGAACTTAAATCATGGATATCATAATGCGTTTTGAAGATTGCCTTTCTCAAGGAGAAACAGTCGCTGTGCCATGCAGTCTTTCTAGATAGAGGCCATGTTGTCTCCAGAAGTGGCTGCCATTTTGAAAGTGGCCACAATTCTCCCCTTGCGAGAATTGTGGCCACTCCTAAACTGGCGCCCACTCGGGATAGCACAAAACTGACTAGGAAGGCCACCTGATGCTTCTTATTGGGAAAGATGATAAGTGGAGCAAGGCATGATGGGGGAGAAAGCCCAAGAGAGTGGGACCCGGTGGGGAGGAAGCTGTGCCAGGACTTCCTCAAAGAGTGAGAGAGACCCTGGGAAGCCGAGGGCAGCCATGAGTGATTGGGAAAATGCTGCAGTACAAAGCGTGGCCTCACTCACTCCTTCATTCTGCAATGGGGAGAGCCATTATTGTGGTCATTAAGTGAGGCAATCATACAGGTGCCCCATTTAAAGACCATGGCAACTTCTGAATACAATTCCAGGCTCAATTGTGGTCATAAGTCAAGAACTACCTGTACCTCCATTTAGCAAAGGTAGCCGTTTGTAAGGTGTGTCCATTGTTATTGTGGCCCGCTGGTGGCCCTCCTCGGATAATAAACCCAATCAGGCTTTTGAGCACATGCGCTAAAATAATTCCTCCCCTGAAATAATCCCTCCCCGAAAATATTGCAACACAGCAGCAGCCATGAGGTGACCACTCTCGCCACCTTCTGCACCTCAAAAATAATAAGTCCTCCTCGAAAATAAGGCCAAGTGCTTATTTCAGGGGTCAAAAGAAAATAAGACCCTGTCTTTCTAGCACTCAGAATGGAAGAAACAAGAAAAGACTTTTGTTATTAATTGGTTATCTCTCATGTTAGCAAGATCATCTTCTGATCGTTCAATCTGGCCGGCCTGGCTTGATCTCACTTTGCCCAACGTCCTTAGCGTCTAAATTTTAATTTGGGTATTTTAATCACTGGGTTTTTGTGCAGGGGTAAATTATTTAATTTATTTTTAAATGTATTTATTGTATTGTGTTTTTAGTATTTCCTTGTATGCCGCCCCAGAGTCCCTTTGTGGAGATGGGAGCGGGATAGAAGTTCAATAAAAGTAAAAGTAAAGTGAAGAACTGTTTCTGATCCTTTGCTATGCAAACTGGGTTCAAGATGGGGTACCTTTTCCATCAAAAGTGTCCACAAGGTATGGTTAAAAAAAAATCAAGATGGCAGCCACAAAGCACATGTTTTATGTATGATACATATGAAAAACAGGAAGAATGTCAACCACATTGCCATAGCCACCATTTTGATTTTTCTTTTTTTTACCATATTCTGTGAACTCCTTGCGTAGTATGTTTTAAGCTCTGGACTCTAGGGTTATGTTATATAATGTTCGGCAAATCCAGATTTAAATATTTCTAAATCGTTTATGATGTCATGTTCTCATAGGATGCACACAGATTACAGGTTACTTGTATATAAGCAAAAGCGTAGGCATAGCTTGCTTTGGGGTGACAGGAATTCTTGTTTATTGAATGCTAAAAATGGAGTTATTCTTAATATTTAACTAAGCTGCTGTAGCCAGAATAAGCATTCTTCAGTTGTTGGAGGGGATGGAGAACTAAACTGATAATATGTCTTAGTATGTGCATCGAACAAATGCTTTAAGCTATTCTTCCATTATATTTTATGTGTCCATTGGAAGTACTTCACATTTGTTATAAAATGTTCTGCAAATTGCCATTTCTTCTACATTAAGCTGACAGTTAAAAAAGAACAGGTTAAGTATGCATGATGTGTACCTAGAGACCATGTTTTATTGAATCAAAATACTTTACAGAAAAAATAATGGGAACTATCAAACATGAATCAGCCAACTGGGAAGTCTCTTAAGTTTCAATTTGTATAAGAACAGCATTTTCAAATCACTTTACAAAATCTGAACAGTGACCAAATAGTGAATCAGTAGTAAAAGAAGCAACTACAAATATGTACAGTTAAATTCAAGTATAGTTAGAGGTTTACAAATTCAAATTACACAAGTTTTATTGTAAAGGCTAATACCTGCAAAATATGAGACAAGTGTCACATTGTGTGGATTCCTTATATAGGAAATTTATTTTTCTTAACCCATATATTTCAAGACCATAGTGCCTTTCATTCTGGTACCAATTATTTTGTGAAATTCTGAGTAAGACTTTTTCTCTTTCAACACAAGAAGATGACGGGAACACAACCTTTTAAAATTAATACAACTCAATGTGCTTTTTTTGAAAAATAGACATATTGTTTTATGGTCTGGATTATTAAGTGATTAAATAGTAAACAGACACATTGGACAAGTATATTAAAAATCACTGTGTGCTCTGCCTCTCCATCATTAGTGGCTTTGCAAATAAAATATGAATCCCCATTATTGCTTTAAAATTCTGAAAAAGATTATTTAATCCAAAGGCAATACAAATAGATGCACTTAAAACCTAATTCTCACCAATTCTTAAAGCTTCTAAACTCCTAAATTCCATTCTCTGGAAGAGAGTAATAAAGTGGTGTACATCAACAACACTTTATTTAAAAATATTATATTAAGCATAAAGTGTTATTGTTTGGTTCAAAAGCAATTTATCTATGGAATTCCATGATTAGCAAAAAAGGCTAAATAAATGTGCATCTACTGTAACGTGAAGATACAGCAACACTAACATTTCTTCTATGTACCTATAAAAATTCAACATTATCAAACCAAGTCTACTGTAAAGTTATGTTTAATTATGTTAATCAAAATGAGTCCTTTACTTTGGCAAATATTTGCCCCTCTCAATCAGCTGATACCTCGGGGATCCAGTCAGTTTCTGCTGCTTCTGCCTCACACATCCCATCATCCGCAGTGGTGCAGTGCTCTTCAAACATCTGGCTTTCACAGTTTTCATATGCGCCTTTCTGACTCAAACAGAAGCCAGTTATGTCTTCATCACCGCTCTGTCTTGTCTCCTCTGTTTCTGTAGACATCTCACTGTTGTAGGAAGGCATAGGTCTGTGCTCAACAGTCCTGTCTTCAGCACAAGCCAGCTGCCGATATGAAATTACTGGCAATTGTAAATCATTTGTGGACAATTGTGCTTCTGAACTTTTTCTATTTGTAGCTTCTGACTCCTGTATTTCTACTCTCTGCTGCTGTTGGGCTCCAGCACTTAGCTTTGCCTTCAGAGGTTTCTTCTCTTGCTTCTGGTGTTGATCTTGCTTAGAGAATCTCCAATGAAACTGAAAACAAATATAATACAAGTTATGCTTGAAAAAGAAGAAGAGGGGGCATTGGGAGAAATCTTCAATTGCCAACTTAACATTAATTTAGTTTTAAAAAGCTATGTTAAGGTTAGAAGTGATTTTGAAAAAAAAGGGACATTACTTTGAGTTTTAGGTACTGTTCTACAGATACATCTTTAAGCTTCTCGAGGAAAACAAAGTAATTTCCCAATGTCAACAGCCTTACATCAGTTGTATTTTTAAAATGTGTTAATCGTGATTTAGTGGCTCTAGAAAATAATTCTTTTCCTTAAAAGAATGTGTTTAGTTCACAAACTAAAACATTTCAGTGTAGTTGGAATGTTTTCTTAATAGATGAAAACAGGACGCCTTATGCAAAAGGAAGGCTTTATACAGTGCTTCAAATTTGA
The DNA here is from genome assembly GCA_026931265.2 of Tropidonophis doriae. Taxonomy (NCBI): domain Eukaryota; kingdom Metazoa; phylum Chordata; class Lepidosauria; order Squamata; family Natricidae; genus Tropidonophis; species Tropidonophis doriae. Next base: position 5,693 of record JAPKID020003496.1, read on the forward strand.
TTCTAACAAAGTCTTCCAGAATTTGCAAAAGCGGAAACACAGAGCCAATTGGCAACTTGTGCTCTAAAGTACTATTTCAGGATTGATTCTGAAGCCTTGCAAAGACTTAACCAATAGAAAACAAAACAAAAATGCATTAGATATTGCATCTACCATCTGATGAATGTTTGTGTATTTTATCTTTTTGTGTGGTTCAGTTTTAACAATAAAGGTACACAATTTCTTGAAAAATATTACACATTGGCAAGTGCAAAATAAGGAAAAATGGCAGTGGAAAAAAATATTCTGTAGGATGTACATATTCCATATATACACAACAATATGAAATCACAGCTGTCAATTCTCTAGCTGGTTTTGGACTTCATTTTCATTGAATTATTCCCCAAAACCTCAAATGTCATAATGTATCAGCATAGTACATCTGTAGATCCAAGCATTGTGACTTTTCGTAATTGACAGATGGAAATTTTGTCAATGCGCAGATTTCTTAAGTGCTATCCAAGTGCCCTCTTGCTTGGTTTATACTATAATCTTTCAACTTCAATTATTTATTTTCAACTTCAATGTATTTTTCTACTTTCAATTTCTTTCAACCTCAATATATTATATAGAAGTAATCTACAGTTAGATGCACGGTCTAGGACTAGTGGAAACTTAATAATTCAAGTCCTAACCACAGTCATAAGAATGATGATGATAACAGCTAAGAATAAATGCAGTCGAAGCAGGGTGTTTTTTGTCAAATTAGGTTATTCAAGTGATAAATTCAGTATTTTCTGATATTATGGAGTCCTTTAGATATAAGGACACAAATTATTTTTATTATAACAACTATAATAATGGTCTGAAAATAGACATAGAATGACTTGAAAAAAGAAAGCAAAGATAGTACCAATAAATAACTTGGGTGCCTTGGGTGCAATCCCAAAACATGGAGCATCACTTGAACACCACTGGCATTGTCAAAAATTCAATATCAGTTAATTGCAAAAGGCAACTTTATTTGGAACAGCTTACATCTTGTAACAATATCTCTAATACTGTTAAACATCAACAATTGCCTATCCCAGGTACTTGTGAAGGATTTGATAGGTGGAAAAAAATGCCAAATCCAGTATGAACATCTGCTGACTCTGTGATGAACCATAATAATGGTTCAGAAGTTTAGACTGGATTTGACATTTTTATTCAGCTATAGAGTCCTTTCCAACAAATGGGGATAAGCGTATGCTTGGTGTCTTTCTTGTTTGTTTATTTGAACACAAACAAGTTAATAGAATTGCTTTCCAACAATTCTTTAGCTGACAAATTCTAGCTAGTTAAACTCCAAAAAGAACACTCCTAGCTTCCAAAACAATTAAGGGTGAGACTAGCAGTCTGAATTCCTCCGCACCCCTCATCACTATAGTAGGTTAACTAAACTAGGTCAACATCATGCCATCTGAACACTTTCCTAATTCATGCAGCTAACTTGTTCAGTTTGATCCCTTTCACATCCTATTTCTTTTTTCTGACAGAAATGCTGACATGTGTTCAGCGATCACCTTGCAGCATCATAATTTTACCAAGAGTTTTCCTTCAAATTTCTGTCCATCCAAAAGGAACATATAGACAGTCTGCCTCTAGATTTTCTTTGTTAAATAAATCATTCACATTTAACAATGAAAAAAGATTAATTCTACTGTGGCTGGGGCATACAAATGATTTATCAGTTCAGAGTAAAATCAGAGCCAGAACAATCTGGGGAGAGTACAATTTAGACTTAGCAATGCTACCAAATCTTGGATGCAAAAATACATATAACCACTAAATGGCACCAAAGAGGTACAAGAATTGGGAGCCTATACTTGGTATTTTTAGATATAGGGATCCAGTTATGGGGTGATGGTCATGACTGATGGAAAAGGAAGGAGCAGTGAATAACATATTTAGATTTCAGGAACTGATTTTTGCCCCCTTAATTCAGAGTGTACTAATGATCTAGAGAACTAGACCAACTTGATATCAGTGCTGTTAAGGATGGAATGCAACTTCTTTAAACTATTCGTGGCTTGGTATGCTAAATCTTTCTCTTTCTCTTTGTGTCATAGTATGATTGGCACTTCTCAATTAGCCATATGACCAAATGTTGCTTAATTCCAGGATGGCATGTGCCCAATAATTGCAATCCTAGTATTGTTTCTTTGTGAATTGAATCCAAAATATGATTTGAATATGCTGACTTCTGGTGAAAAGATGGCCAACTGATGACATGCCTAGGAAAGGATCCTTGAAAGGGTTTTTCTTCTGGGCTTACCAACAGAAGGAACTGGCATTCTTTTAGTTTATATGATTCTCCTGGGTTAGGGAAAGTCCTAGAATTATCCCTCAAGATCCTCCCATACAGCAAAGGTCTGCAAGCAGTTACACAAGTTGTGCTTCGAAGCTGCATGCATGCTGAAAGCTGGAGATCATAGATGCAATCAGTTCGTTGTTGAAGAAGCAACCATTTTTGAATTTATTTTTCAAATGGACAATAAATTGTGCCTTTCATTTCTTAATCATTTTTAAGGACTATTCATTTTTATTAAGCTAAAAGAGCCTCTCTTTAGCCACAGACTGTTATTACTTTTTGTAGATCTGTACCATTTGGGGATTTTTTTCATTGTTGAACGACAAGGAAGAGGACTGCTGAAGGCAAACTAAAATAAGGAAGAGTGGAGTATCTTTTTTTAACAGAAATTGATGGAGAAATATAATGGCAGAAAGTTGTAGTTGTAGTTTATTATTTAGTTTATTATTTTTAGTAATTTATAGCTTGCTTTGCTTTGCTATGAGTGGCTAAAACATTCCGATTTTTATGATTCCTAATTGGCTAGCAATTCTTAAGTGACTTACAAAAAAGCTATTCTTTGACTAAAGAGGGAGTTAAGATAATGGGGGAGCAAATTATTACAGATGTATTTGAAAAATCTTTAAATAAAATCCATCAGCTCATAAATCAGCTATTCTCCAAGGATGTTAAAAAAACTCCACAAACTACTTCAGAGATGCAATATGTATAGAAAGTTACCAAACCACCAAAGCAATTTCACAAGTAGCTGACAAGGCAGAGGACTCAATTGCAATTTTGGAATATAAACTTGACACCAATTTTTATTATGTTTTAAATATAAACCTCCCAAAAGAATTGAAAGAAGACCTTTAAGAAAATCTTCAACTTTTAAAAGGACAAGTTTGGAACATTTCCTAATGGACATTAACAAGGTTGAGAAACCTTTGAGAAAAAGAGAAATTTTAATTACTTCACAAGCATTGCAGAGTTTTTATTCCATGAAGACAAGCTGGAAGGAATGATTTAAACTAAACAAGTTAATTAGAATTCGGATGGATTTTTATTGTTTTGATATTTAAAATTGAAAGAAAGTCTTAATCTTGAAAATTCATTTTTTCTTTTATATATAATGCTTAAATGCTTAAGTAAGTACATTAAGAAAAAGTTAAACTTAAACTTAAAGAAAAGTTGAGTTTTAAAAAGGATGCATATAAGAAAAAAATATTCTATCATGGTAACTTGGAAGAATTTGATCCAAATTTAATCAGTTAATTGGGGTTAGTTGGAATTGTATTAGTCTGAAAGTGAACTTTAAAGTATATGTTAAGAGGAAGTTTTAAAAAGATATATTAGAAGTTTTTGTGTTTAGAAATATTCTTAACGCAAATTTTAGTGTTTTAAAATGGATAAAAAAAGTATTTTCCCATTTAGGGTTAAAGAATCTGAAAGAATAAACGAGTTTTGTTAATATAAATAGTGATAGTTTATAAAGATTAAGTGCAAATAGAAATACATATCCTATTATTTTCATAGCAAGAAAGATAAAGCAGAAATGGTTGTTTCTTTGTTTTATTCAAAGAAGAATATATTTAAATATGTTTTTTATTTGAATATCACTTCTGGATTTTATGCTTGTGATAAAAAAATAAATGAAACTTTGACTTGGGTTTTGCTGATAATAGAATACACATTATATACTAATGTGTAAAAGTAAATAGTTGAGACTACAGATAATCCTCGATTTTAGTGACTATTCAAAATTACAACAGCCCTGAAAAATGTGACATGACCATTGTTCAGGTATGATCTTTGCGGCATTCCCATGGTCATGTGATCAAAATTCAGATGCTTGGCAATTGATTCATATTTGTGACGATTGCTGTTTCCCAAGGTCGTGTGATCACCTTTTACAACTTTCTGACAAGCAAAGTCAACGGGGAAGCCAGATTCACTTAATAACTGGGTTGCTAACTTATCAGTTACAGTGTTCACTTAACAACTGTGGCAAGAAAGGTGGTAAAATGGAGCAAAACTCACTTAACAAATTTTTCACTTGACAGAAATTTTGGGCTCAATTGTGGTCATGAGTCAAGTATCACCGGTAATAATGTTATCTTGTACTGTGCTAAAGAGTTGGACGTCAACATTTTTTCTTTCTTCCCTTGGTACCTCATATTTTCTCTCCTACCTCTCTTTTTCCTTACCTTAATTTCCTATTTTTCTTTTTCTTTGAGTTTTATACATTGATAAAAGTCATGAGACAGAAAAAATAAATTTAAATATGCTGATTTTTATGTTCTATATGCCTGAGCGCAAGCCTGCTTTCACTGCAAAAACAGTTCTTTCCCTTCACACAACCAGTCTACAGCCAAACTAAAATTAGAATAGTTCTTCCATACTGAGTTACCAAGTTATTGTCAGTCCAAATTTAATCAAATTATGTCAAATTAAAAGAATTTAAAATAATAGATGTTGCAAAAGCATAGGTTCAAAAGGTTTTGATCACATTTGGCAATCTTATTCATGTTATAAAGTGTGTTGCATTCTGTAGCATTTTGACATAATTAAATACACTAAATAGGTTTTTAAGTTTCTCTTATGGTTGACAAGAGGACAAGTCTTCCATTAAGCTCATTCCAGATCTAATTAGACAATATGTGCCTCTCTTTGAAATTAAATGTGTCATTCTAAAGTTTCAAAGTGAAGCCTCAAACTATTACCTGTGAATCTGAGCATACCACTACCCAGTAATACTTACTATTTGGTTCTTTTTATTTTCCTGGGTAATAAAGATCATAAACTGAAGATCTTACTTTGTGACATTACCTTTGACATTTTAATTAGCCAAAGTAGAGCCCAGGCTTTAAATATGTAAAGGCAAAAGGAAGGGAGAATAACAATAGTAATAGCACTTAGACTTTTCCCCCCCACTTCATAGTGCTTTACAGCCCTCTAAGCAGTTTACAGAGTCAGCATATTGCCCCCAACAATCTGGGTCCTTATTTTACCGACCTTGGAAGGATGGAAGTCTGAGTCAACCTTGAACCTGGTGAGATTCAAACTGCTGAACTGCAGACAGCAGTTAGCTGAAATAGTCTCCAATGCTGCACTCTAACCACTGAGCCACCTTGGCTCTGAATGAGTAATAACTCATTGGAGAGATGGAAAGGAAGCAAGCCATATTCCAACTGCTATTAAGTTATAGTTCGTAGCATTCCTCAAGGCTGGCTGAACTCATTAAGAGGAGTTGTGTGTTACTCTATCTAAAAGTTGTTGAGCCACAAGTTCCTTGTCCTTGCTTCTACTTCTTTTATCGTCTATATATTTTATTGCTGTTTTTTTTGTTAGCTTTGACAACTGAGCCATAATTGAAAAGAACAGCAAAGTTAAATAAACAACTGACATGTTGCTTATTAAAATATGTTACAACATTAAATTCAATTAAAATATGCAAGCTTTGCCAAGACAAATACACCAAGCAGTGTAAGACTATATACCTTAGATTGCCTCCTCTTGTTTTTCTGGGGCAGGAAGGGTCTCTGAAGAAAGACAATCTGCTTTGTGGCTAGTTTTCCATCTCTACAAAATAAAAAAATTAAAAACACTAGCCTGAAAATATTTTCCATACCTCCATATTGCCCTTTAAAATCAAGGTCCATCCCCTAAAATTAGCTTTAAAATATACACACACTAAGTTCTTCACCAGGCTAAGCCACTGGGATTGGTATTAGTTAATTCTCTATAAGCTTCTTCTGAACTATCTTTCATCGTAATATAATTTGAAGTAGACCATCTTTGGGCAGAAGACTTGACAGAAGGTGTAAAAGGACCTTAAGTGGGCACCACATAATTTTTTTTAGCTATTAAAATGTTTTTGAATGGAAAAATATACATTTAATCAATAAACATTTCTTAAAATGTGTAGTCCTTACAGTAGGTATCCTCATGTTGTGGAAAGAAAACACCTGTTGTATTCACCTTCTGACAAAACTCAGGTTGTACAGATTGTATCTTAATTCACTGTTTCTTTAACGAATGTCTCAATATTAAGGCCTGAGGTAGCACAATCCAACTTCCAACCCTCTCCAAAAGATACATATACTATATCACCTTTATTCAAAGAGAAGATTTAGTTAATATACAGTTGTGGTCAAAATTATTCAACTCCCACTGAAATTGAGTGTTTTGGTCAGTTTGACATTGATTTTGATCATTCAGTCATCTTGCTTATATTTACATCGAAGAGGCACTTGTAGGTCAGAGAAATATAACATAACATTTATAATGAAATAACCACAAATGTCTTTTCTGTGCTCAC
>JAPKID020003498.1:0-12323 GCA_026931265.2 Tropidonophis doriae
TTAGGCAGAATTAACCCATTGTTGGACTCTCCTCGCAGCACACAGAGAAGATCGTTCAGGTAAGCCAACGACACTTTTCTTATAAAATTAACGTACAATTCTCAAATCAACACTTATATTCCCTGCCATCAATCCTTCAACTGGGCCAAAAACATGCTAAAACAACATAGGCTTTACTTGTTGCAGAATGGCAATAGGCCAGAAGCTGTGCTATGCCAGGGAGGAGTATTCAAAGAATGGCAGCTCCATTACAGACAAGGTCTGACGCCTAATACATCTTCCATGGACTTTTTGCAGAAGACATTTTCATTAGCCTTCTCTTTGACTGGGCTTGACAGAGTGGTTCAATTCTGGCAAGTTATTACCTGATGAATCCCAGGGCCAGTCCATAAAGGTGATAATCAGCATCATATGTTGTGTTACCTGAAGCTTCCAAATCTTCTCCCATGGGAACTCCCCATAAATGAATGAAGGCTACTTAGATTTAAATATGATTTTTTAATGTACGCTCATGAATAAAGGCATTTCCTTTAAATAAAGTTTCTCTTGTTAAACAGCATGGAATCAGAGTCTACTTCATGTGTTCAGAACTTATGTGAGCCATTTCTCATTCCTTTGAGATGATTGCCCAGTTGAGTCCTTTGATCAGAAACAAAAATCAAGGGTTTTTTTTGTTGGAGTGATTTTGTTGGTCTAGTTAGTAGATCAGAAAAGTAGGTAAAGTAAAAGATCTATAAAATATATACTTCGAAACAAAATTAGGAAAAGTTTCCTTAGAAGCTTGGAAGATCTGGGTCAACATCTCATGCATTTATTCAAACCAGAATTACACAATATCCATTTGGAAGACCTGAGGTAAGCCTAATTTGAGAACAATGAAAAAATATCCTATAATTTAAAATTTCAAAGATCACATTAACCTAGTTTATTAATTAATATGGGTATTTGTTTTGACACTTCTTGCGTATAATTTCATTCATTTGGAATGTGAGATACTCCTCCTAAATCTTTGGAATGAAGCAATTAAGAATCTAAGTTTATAAATAATCAATGTTCTTGTCTTGAACTCATTGTCTGGCACCATTCTGCATGATTATTTGGACTAATAGTGTAGAAAAATCTTCTTTCAGTCCACTTTCAGTCTGACACTCATTTCCCAGACTCCACAATTACACAGCTTTTAAAGATAAAAAAAATAAGGATAAAATGTGGAGTGGGAAGCATACATTAGGAATAAGAGCATAAAACACAAGAAAGGAATATTCTGGGTCCCGCAATAGCCAACTGCATTTGAGAAGCTCCTTAGCCTGAATTGAAGGACCAAAGTCCTCTGCCATGGAAGTGGTCTGGGAACCAATCAGGCCCTGAAATCTCCTTGCATTTACATTCATAGATTACCTTGAATTGTAACAAGATGGCAGGGGTTTTTTTTTCTTTTTCTCTATCCACAGGCCATGCATGATTATCATGTCTCCATCACCCTTCTTTGCTGCAAACTGAAGAATGCTAACTTTTGTAGAGATTTCTTAGAGGATAGGATTTTTTTCATAATATTCTTTAAGTAGGATGATGAGAATTACACAGTATGTCCTCAATATAGATTTGTATAAGAGCACATTTTATTCTATCTTCAGTTCCATTTTAAGTGATTCCAGGTATTATATTTTCATTTTTTTAACAGCAGCTGCCCAGTGCCAGGAAATATAGTGAGTATTTCATTGAATAATCAAAGAGGTAAGACCAGCACATGATGAAATATGTTTGGGTGAAGAAAAAGCTAAGATCTACCATACAAATGTGCTTAGAAAGTGGTTAATAGAGAGCCTAAGGCAGTATTAGTCATCCAAAATCTAGAAGCCAAAAAAACAGGTTTTTCTGCAGGTTAATCATGAATTATCCAAATCCCAGGCACAAGTCTTCAAAGAATGTTTTGAAGTTTTTAGTGTGGGGGTTTATAGGTGCATCAGAAACAATGCATTAATTTAACACAGAATAGCTATAGGATACAACTGTCCAATTAGGCAAGCATTATACAGATGGGTCTTGATTAGCATGATGAAAGAATCTCATGAAATGGTCACATCTTTCAAATTCACATTATTCAAAATGATATTTCTATAGAAAATATGTTAATTGGTTGGGAGCTTGGGGGAAATGGGCAATGAAATGTTTTAAATATAATTTTTATATGTATATTAATTAAACATTACAGCCACAGATTGAAAAGAATATACTTATACTTTAAATATATGGTTAATAATAGAGTCACGGAGTAGTTATAGAAAGAAAAAGAAAAAAAAATGACTATAGTTTTAGACATTCCAACATTTTGTCCTATTTTAGTGTTGCTATGATCATGTTCATGTTATTTAGCTACAACAGATTTTTCTTCTAATGTAATAACAACTTCTTTGTTTTCTAAAATCTGTATTGTTTTCCTCCAATAGAATCTTTCTTTTCTCCATTTTGGACACAGAAAGATTAGTGTCTAAAAACCAAACTGCAGCTGTATTTGTGCTAGCTTCAACTGCAATTTGAATCTAGGCGTGAGTTAGTCTCACACTAACTGAATTCTAGGTGGCATTAAATGTGACCTGGTATCAATTTACAATTCATGCTAAATGGAAAGGTTCTTACAGATGTCAAACCAAAAAAAGGAACGAGCCAAAGAAACAAAAATCATTATGCACAGAAGAATCAAATTGCAGTTGCCCTTTCATTTTACACATGACTGCCATCAGACATTGGGCGAGGAGCTGCCCTGGTGCAAAGTTATCATGATGAATATCCTATTTATTTTAGGGTTGTAACAAGGGTAAAATGGCAGTTCATAGAAGGTGCACTGAACTCTGAGCAGCAGATTTAAAATTCAAATATATAAACATCCAGTATTGCTCTATTGTAGCTAATAAAACTTATTAAGATTCTAACAAGCTTTTCTTCTGCCTCTGCATCCCATTCAATGAGTTCCAACTGTGATGGGATCTACCTAAGGCCACATTTCACTTGGCTGTCCTGTTACTTTATGCTTTTGTGAGGGATTCCATACTCTCCTCCAACCACTTATGACAATTAAGACTCTTTTTTCCTATTGGTCAAACAGCCTTAGTTGCATCCAACTCCAGAATTCACTTGAATTTTACCTTTGCAATACTACCCCGCCACTCTACCATAAATGAATTAGAACCAGAAAAGATTCTGTGAGCTGCAGATCCAGACAATTTGGTTTCACTGGTGATTTCTCCTCTTGGTGCCAGCTTTTCTCTTGCTGGAGGGCTCCTCTGCAGCCAAAGACCCTCTCCCTGCATGTTGATGACAAATGTAGCACTGCTGTTCTAATACTACATAAAACAGGTATCTATCCTAAGGGGCAAAAATTAAAGTTGCTTTTGAAAACACAGCTGGAACCAGTGGTAGGTTGCAGGTAGTACACCCCGGAACGGGCGTACCACAGCCTGCCCAGAGCACCAGATACCGTTCTGGTACGGTGCTCCGGAGGGCCTGCCTGAGCTCCTTACCTGTCCTTTAAGGCTTCTGCGCTTCCATGCACAGTGCGTACAGCGCCTGCGCAACACTCTGGCAAGCAGCTGGTGTGTCGTGGAGGCTTGCAGAAGCATTGCTGGAAGCTACAACGCATGTGTGTGCCGCATGCACCCATGTAGGTGACGCCTGGCCTATTCCAACCGTACCGGTTGGAACACGATCCGGAACCCACCACTGGCTGAAAACAACATGAGACTTAGCTTATTATTCTTTATCTCATATAAGCAGTGAGGGACGGAGATTGACAATTCCCTGCCCTGTCTCACATAGTACCTACCTCTAATGAATGCATCTGCTTAGGGTTGCACCTTACCTAAGCACTGGGTGCATTAAGTATTAAAGTCTGATTCCCAAGTCTTAATATTCTGAGGGAAAAGGGAAAAAATATTTTCTGTTACAAAAAGTAGAAGCGAAATTAAATTCACCCGAGGGTTAAGCCATTGCACCTTTTACAGGAATCAGGAGGATGCCCTTCAGAGCAGCCAGGTGATCCTAAGAAAATAAGCTTAAGGGCTTGTCGATCCTAAGCCAATGCACCTTCACATGACCCAAAGCCATGATGGTGAACCTATGGCATGCGGGCCACAGGTGATACACAGAGCCCTCTCTGTGGGCATGCAAACTGTCACCCCAGTTCAGCTCCACTGCGCATGCGCACATGCCTCCGGCGGGCCAACTGATTTTAGAGTCTCTGCTGGGCATGTGCAGGACACATGCAGGAGATGCACACACATGCGCAGGGAGTGGGGGAGTGCAGGGTGTGGTGCGCTCCCCCGTGCCTTTCTTTGGTCCCAGGAGGCTGCAGGGAGGCCTATTAGGCCCAAAATGGTGTGTGTGTGTGTTGCACACACATTGCATTGTGGATATGGGTGTGCACATGCTTTTGGCATGCAACAACAAAAAGGTTAGCCATCACTGCCCTAAAACATTTATCTACCTTCAAATACAAAGCAATGCATCGCTTTAATTCCTCTCTGTTTCTTATTATTTAACAAAAACTAGTTGACATTCTATGAACACATCTATTTTCTTACCTTCTGGCAGCTGAATTTGCTCAGGACTTCTAAATGAGAGACTTAACAAAGTGCCTTGGATTGTACATTGTCCATAGCATTTTTGTGATTACTTATATGCTTACAGAGACACTAATGAAGCTTAGAAGTTAGAGAAACAAGCCATGTTGGATTATTTACAGTAGAGGTTATTCTTTTTGAGCAGTCATGTGCTTATTTTTCCTCCAGAACAGATGTGAAGCTACCGGGACCATAGTTCCTTTATCATTTCTTAATCTCTCTTTTAAAAACTAGAGTGACATTTTCTATTTTCCAATATGTTAAAGACGTTTCATATTTTTTTGTGAAAAATATCTACAATTTCAAAGTACTCTAACAACTTTTGAGTGCCACCATCCAGACCTGGGGATTTATATTTAGTTTTTCAACATGACTTATATCCTTGCTCATTGCTTCTATTTATGTATGTTCTCTGATCTTCTGCCTGAAAAAAGCACTTGGTAACACAGCCATCTGCCCTAGTTTCTCAGCAATGAAGAAAGAACCAAACATGTATTCTGTTATTTCCCTATAATATCCCCACTGTCAAATGTCCTACAGGCTTCCGTGGTCAGTGAGTAGATTTGAAGAATGTTCTGATTTTTGTCTTAATGTTCCTTGCTGTGTGCTTTTCAAAGTCATTCTTTCTTTCCTTTTTTTCTTTCTTTGCACCTTATATATCTATAAATGATAATTTAAAATCTGTTGAATTATTGATAGAAAAGTTCCCATTGTTCAGACAAACAGAAAACCACTGTTCTTGTTTCATTACTTTAAAATTTGCATATTAAATTGATTTACTGATAAGAAGTATATATAACAAGTAAGAAGGGTTGTGCTCTTGGTCACGTCTAATAATTTAACTAACTAAAATTATAGTTTACTGAACTTATTTTGTAGTTTCTATTTACTGAAAACCTCTAACCTTTTTTGAGAATTTTATACCACATTTTAAAAATACATGTCACTGTTGTAGTAGATATAGCAATTTGAGTACATCATAATTTATTTATTCTAAATCATAAAGAATTGCAGTTCTATGGAACTGGATATAGCTACAGCAATACAATGTGTAATTATATACTGTATCACAAACACACACACAAATATATATACATAGAACCATGTATAATGATCAGTCAATGATATATAAATATCATCACAATTGTTCTTTACTGGCTGCAACAATAACACCATCATTATCCCACCCCTACCCAAAACCCTATACCCATTAATGTTACCATTAAAATATGTTTTGTGCTATTTCAGGCTGTTTAATTTTTTAAATAATATCATTTAAATATACAACAAAATGTTCTCTTCTTATCGTCCCACCTGAATTAATTGGGTATTTTCCAACCAAATAGTTTGCTTTATACAATAAGTATTTGTTTGGAAAGATCTAAAACTTTACAAAAGGTTACGTTGAGAAGAGAATAAGGGGAAAAGGGAGCATTACTGAACACCTTTGTGTCTTCCCTCTGTCTCTCTTTGTGTCTCTCTGTCAGAAGACAGAGAGAAGTCTCCATAACATGAAGTTCAAGACTTCCTATAGATAGTAACATCTATCTGGATTCTGGAAGTGTGTCTCAGGGTAGGAGCACTTCTGGAATGAGAGTCACCCTGAAATTCAAACAGTCCCTACTGGTGTTTTGAAGGCCTCTAAAGATCTGGCTTTTCACTCATGTTTATAATAAAACATGATTAAAGCCCCCTGTTCTTCTTTTACTTTGCTCCCACCTGGGTTAGTTACCATTGCCATCTTTGATCTCTTTTTTTTTTTTGAAGTTGTTTTCTTGTGCCAAGTGTTTTTTAATATTTTATAATTTCCCAGAATCACTGGAAATTTTCAAATAGGGTACTCCAGATCAGCATTCTCAGTTTAGCTCTATTCAACATCTTTACTGGTCAAGAACATGAAACATAAGGAATATTTATCAGTTTTGCAGATGATCCAAGGTAATATAATTGGTTAATAAATTAAAGGACAGATCAAAATTCAGAACGACCTCTATAGATTTGAACATTGGGCAAAAATCCCACAAGATGATGCTCATCTGCGTGATAAGTACTGGCTGCACTGGCTACCTGTGGCCTCTTGGGTGCGCTTCAAGGTGTTGACGACCATCTTCAAAGCGCTCCATGGCTCGGGGCCTAGCTATATACGAGACCGCCTCCTGCCCCATACATCCCTCTGACCAATCTGCTCCCACAGAGAGGGCCTTCTCCGGGTGCCGTCAGCTGGGCAATGCCGGCTGGTGACACCCAGGGGAAGGGCCTTCTCGGTGGCGGGCCCTGCCCTCTGGAATGACCTGCCCCCCAAACTACGCACCACCTCGGACCTCTGCCTTTTCCGCCAGCATCTTAAAATGCTCCTATTTCAACAAGCCGGCCTAGCATAACCTCCCATCGCTGACTTTTATTGTTATAAATTTTAATTAGAGGGTTTTAACAGTTTTAGCACAAGGTAATAGTTTAATTAGTTTTTAATTAATTTATTCTTGTATATATGTATTGTTTTAATATTGCCTGTGCACCGCCCTGAGTCCTTTTTAGGAGAAGGGCGGGGTATAAATTTGAAAATAAATAAATAAATTTAGTTAAAATACAGAAAAGAAATGATATATAATGCAGCAATACAGTTAATCCTCAAGTTATGATTGCAATTAGGAGCAGGACTGCCATCGCTAAATGATGTGGTCATAAAGCATCATGTCACTTTATCACTTAGTGATAACAATCCCCAACGGACTAAGTTGCTGTCATAACTTACAATGTATTGGTCATTAAATGGGAAATGGTGAAAGTCCTAGATAAGGAATACAAGGGTACTGTAGAGGGGTTGGAAATGCCAGGTAAAGGCCCTGAGGAGGCTGGTGCTAGCTGTGCATGATTTGGGGGAAGACATGGGATGCTTGGTGCATGTTGCATGAGGGCAGAGGCTGGATGGATATGGTGCAGCACAGGCACAGGAAGGCCAAGGACCAATGGGAGTATAGAAAGGCCAGGAGGACTTGTAAGATTGACTTGCAACTTTCCCTTTTGGCTTTCCCATTGACTACTTTTGGAAAGTTGGTAGGGAAGATTGCAAATGGTGATTATGTGACTGTGGGATGCTGCAACAATCATTACGTGCAAAGTGGTTGCCAAGTGCACGATTCATGATCATGTGGGTACGCGGGCACTGAGATAGCTGGAACTTCTGGAATCGGTCATAAGTACCAGTCATTCAACACCATCACAATACAAAGATTATTCCAATTTTGTTTTTCAGCATTTGCTTTTTAGATGTCCCAGTTTTGCTCCCAAATACAGTGCCTCTCATTGCTACTGTTTTCTTGAATCTCAGAAACAGCTATTTTGAAAGCTTCTAATGAAAATATATGGTTCCATGTATTTCTCAAACAATCTGCTTCATTTTAAGAACTGGTTATTTTTAAAACACTGTTTCAATTCGTAATTGACTTTTCAGGCAATTTCAAAGTTCTACTTTCAAACCTCAATTGTTCCTTTTCCTTATAATTTTACTCCAATCTTTCTCAGCTTCTCAGGTCTATTTGCTTTTGTCTTTCCACTACTGACACCCAAAGAAGAAACAAAGTGCTGAGAGGCAACTTTTGTACTCTTTTTTACAGTATTTTATGCTTTGAAGGATGAAAAATAAACAAAAAATGGCACATACTGAAGAGGAGGATAAAATACTTAAGAACAGACCTTTTAGGGACAGAGAGAAACACTAACTCTTTATAACCTGTTTTGGAGTAGTACTTTGAGATGAACTGAAATGCTTTTTAGATATTAATTCAGACATTATTGAATCTATAAGTTATAAATTTTAAAATATTAATATATCAAATTTTTACATATGACACCTAAACAAATAATTTACTTAGCACACATGAAGCAATCTAATTGTAAACGCTTCAAATTCAAAATCATATATCTGCAGTAATTTTTGTCTATGAAAGATATAGTATGAACACTGCAGAAGGGACAAACACTTCAAATATAACATTTATTACCTGATCAATATTTAAAATATATTTGCTCAATAAATGTATCAGAACATGTACTCGGATACAAGTCTCTCAGACAGAATGCATAAAAGCATCTTTTCTACCACATTGAAAATGACAATCAAAATTATAATAGATAAATTACAAGCAAAATGACTTACATTAAATTCTACAGATATCAGTCATAGCCAATTTCAACTTAGTGTTGCATTCAGAACATTGCCAGAGATCAAAGTTATAAGCTCTGGAGATTGAATGACATACAGAATCTGACAAACATGCCATCATTACCCCAATATAAAAAACACATACTAAGATGTATTATCCTGCACAAATCCTGTTTTATTGAAAAAGGGAATATATCTCCCTTCAGGGAACATCTCACATGCTCCATATGGCTGATCAGAGTCCTTGATATTCCACAACTTTTGGAAGTAATTTTCCTGTGACAACAGGTAAGTTATCTCTCTAATTCAGCACAACAGCAATACGATAATCATCTTGCTAGATTCTGTTTATCCTTGAGTTCATGATGTTAACCCAGTAACAAAAAGTAGGTCACAGGATTGCTTGGAAATTTGAAGGTACTGTTTTTTCAGGCAGGCAAAGCATTTGATTTTATCTCAGACCGGTGATTTCCCCCCTTCCTTTTCATTCCTTCATTTCTAAGTCTATTGTAGGAGAGGAGAGAGATTATTTTCTAATGGCACTTGCACGATATGGAGGATACAGACTTTCTGTCATATTTCTTTGGCATGATTTTTTTCAGGGCATTTCTTACATCTGAGACAGTAATAGAGACATGACGCTTCTTCTTTCTCAATCGCTCAGCTGCCAAGGACACCTTCTTGTAGAGGTCATGCACACAAAAATGCAGGATATTTTGTGCCTCATTGGTCATTCGGACACTGTCAAGTCTCATCTTCTGCATTTTCCTGGGAGGTTTTCTGGAGATTTTCTTCCCATAGCCACGTTTTGCATGCCTTGCATTTCTCTTTTCAACCCTAGGTTTTCTCTGTCTATACTGAGCTCTGTTTCTTTGTCTCCGGTATATCTGTCTCTTTTTCCTGCTTCTCCAGGTGGTAGCAGCCATTGCTTGAATTTAAGCTTACACACCCAAACTCCCTGCCTGCCTGAAAATGTCAATGTCCTATCCCTTGATGTATTCTTATATAGGGCTGGCTATTCAAATAAGTACCACATACAAGTCAGGTGATTGGCCAATAAGAACAAAGCCCAACTTAACTGCCTCATAATGACTTAACTATGATCTATTACTGCTGTATGCAATGGACATAAAAGTAACATTAACAATGTGCTGCAAGATATGTTGGATTGACATTTTGTCAAGTACAGTAAACTGTCTTCTAAAGGATTCCAACTGACTCTTATTCTTAGATCATGCATACCCATAATAAAAATAACCTCTCCTTGCAATCTATTTGTGTATAGTTATTTGCGTTTTTTATTTAATGCCTTTACTATTCCCTCTCAAATTGAGGTATGTAGAGCAGACAGCAGCTATATAATTGTGAATTTAAAGCATTTTGAAAAAAAAAAAGACATTTTTAAAAATAAGACAAGAAGCCGTATTTCTGCCTTTCTAAAACAGTCCAACAAGAGTGGTTTTTGAATTATGTATGGACTAAAGATTCAAGAAGTGAGATCATAATAATAGATTTGGATCCAGTTTCTAAGTGAGTTTGAGGAAGTCACTATTTAGCCTCCTTAGGTTTTCACTGTTCCGTGGGTATAATGGAGGCTGGGAAATAAACATTGTACAGTATACTTTCTTGCTCCATAAATGAAAATTCATATAAAAACAAACCCATGACTATAAAGCATGTTTAATATGAAGCTCACAGTAAGCTATCAATAAGTTTGTATGTGCAGCAGGAGCATACTCATTACCAGAGTTTTAATTGTATTTTAATTTAATTTTAAATTAATTATTTTTTAATTTTAATTGTAAAATTAGTTTAGCTCCAAAAGCTGCAATTACTGTTTAGAAATTGATTAGACTTTATTTTCTTACAGAGCGTACTATGTCTAGAAATGTTAGCATTCTGATGCAAAAATAAGCAAAAATTGCAGCCATTTATAAGTTTCCAGACTTGCATGCTTCAGATTTTTGAATCTTGCTTCTGACTTGAATCCCAAATCAAATTAGATACCCTGATGAAATGAGTAGATATTCTTGCTGCATATTACTTTGGGATTGTGATGGTAGATGGGATAGAGAATAAGGCTCATAGTTATTTATTTATTCATTCATTCATTCATTCATTCATTCATTCATTCATTCATTCATTCATTCATTGTTTCATTTATTTTATACTCAATTTTACACAGTCTGCCATATTGGGCTGAAGAATCCAGATGGCACTAGATAGTAGCAAAATGATAACACTGTTGTACAAAGGGGAATTGTGGCTCTGAGGCTGCAAAAAGCTGCATAAAGCTCCTGAACCACATGGCAGTAAGAAGCCCAGTCCCAGTGTGGCTCACCAGCACAATGCAAAGGGCCCCCCATGAAAACCTATCCCAGATGCCCTCACAATCTGCACTTCAGGATTCCTGCTGCTCTGCACTCTGCCACCCCAGTTGGCCTTTGCTGTCTTCTTGTTCCCACTGCTGATGAGGTGGAGCCACCCTGGCCCTTTACGAGGCAGCTGTTGCAAATGTGAAGCCATGTTCCCCAAGTCTTGTAAGAAAACCGTTGTGTTCGATCGGGGGGGGGGGGAGTCTGATATAGCCAGCAGTTGTCTGGCAAAAGGCCATGCTGATCATGCTTGGTCAGAAGAATGAGAAAGAAGATGGGTGTACCTCAGCTGGGCCATCAGGGGACACAGAGTGCAGGGAGTAAAAGGGCATAGATGGGAGAGATAGGTGGGTATGGGAAGTTAAAGTGCCCCTGCAGTCATAAATGTGAATGGTTTGCCAAGTGCCCAAATTTTGATCACATGACTGCAGGGTCACTATAATGGTCGTAACTCCAGCAACCAGTATCTTCGCTAAGCACCACAATAATCTAAACATATTGTTCTAAATTGAGGACTTCCTATATATATTATACACAGTATATTTTAGCTTGTTCAGATACATTTAAGAATAATAATAAGAATATTTGTCCTAAATGTTAACTTTTTTTCAAAAAAGTAAATATATTTAAATCATTTGAATCAGTCCCTTTAGTTTATAACACATACAGATCTTATTGAAATATTGTATATAGAGTAGTGCTTGCAGTTTGTGGTCCCAAAACTAAAAAGAAATCAATTGAATATAAGTTACTGAACAAAATGATTCAAAGTTATCAGTTCATTTGAAAGGGAAGAGGGCCAGTTGTTCCAATGAACAGAATGATAATCCTATTCCAATCAATACAATCGTAATCAGTGTTAAATGTGGGAGGTCCAGCCTCATTTAAAGAATAGAATTTTGGGTATTTACTATCAAAGTCTGATCTTTACAACACAAGAATATGGAAATTTGTCATGGCTGGAACAAAAAAAAAAACTTTACTACACTGGAAAAGGTTACAAAACTATTTCCAAAATATTTGAATGTCACAGTATACTGTCAAGCAAATAATGGCAGTTTAACACCATTGTTATCTTTTTCAAGAGTGGTCAACCAACCAATTAGGATCAATAAGAAGCTGAGTAATATTCTGTTCTCTCAAAGAATCACAGGGATCTCATATCTGTTC
>JAPKID020003499.1:0-12323 GCA_026931265.2 Tropidonophis doriae
AACAGGCCACAGCCCATCCAGTCCAGCATTCTGTCTCACACAGTGGCTCACCATTTGCTTCAGGGGATTCCCAAGCAAATGTCTTCACTTGCTCATGATTCACTGCAAATGGCATTGAGAGATATCCTGCCTATCTCTCCAACCCAAAGGGTGTCCTTAGGCATCCATACTGATAGCCATTGATGCTAAGATGGGTAAAATGAAGACCCAGATTGTTGGGGAAAATATGCTGACTCTGTAAACCACTTAGAGAAGGCTGGAAAGCACTGTGAAGCTGTACATAAGTGCTATTGCTACTGATATTGCTATAATAAAATGAGTGGAAACGTTTGAACGAGAATGTGTCATATCAGGCATAAACTGATGAGCATAAGTTTTCATTCATTTCTTTCCTCCTAAGATAGATTACTATTGGAAAAACTGCTTTACTGGAACCAGCTTTCCTTCTTTAGTAAAATGGTAAATATATTTTATTTTTGATAATTTAATCAAGCCAGTGTGTTCACTAACCAGGATTATAAATTAGTATTCAATTTGCTCTAGAACATGTCCACGCACATATGGGCTTATGTAGACTTACATTTCCATTTATCAAAGTGCATGAGTTCCATTATAGACTTTATGAGCACTCTTATTAATCTAAAAATTTGCATTTTCTGCTTTCAAACTTTTAACTTTTTATCAGTCCTGCAAAACTGGAATATTAACGTACTTGGCTATCTTGCTGCTAATTTCAATTCCTGTTCGTTTAAGAACAAGTTACAAAATATAGGCCATAGTAGAGACTATGATAAGAAGTTAATCTGATGGATAGGTTATATAAATGCATTTTATAAATGCATTCGTCATTAGATAGATTACATTCAATGCTTTAAATATCCTGAAATGGTGATCTGTTCATTTTTAGATTGTTGGTAGGAAAGTCTAGGCTATAGATCTTATCTTGTGTCCTTGAAGGAGCCTGTTCTATACATTTATTTCCTGGAAATAAGTGTAAGTTTAATTGTAAGTTTATGACCTACAGCATCCATGGAGAAAAGTGATGCAGAAAATGTGTTCAGCCTTTTTGCAGTGTTATTGTGTTTCAATTGAACACCTTTATAGTACTGTGTAACAACTGTGTAAATAACATGATATAAAGTCTAACAATCTTTCTACAAAATTTTGAAATATTTTTTTAAAAAATAATGATCTCAATGTTTTTCATATCTGTCATACTTTGATGAATCTTTACTTGGCATTAACTTTTCATTAAATAATGTAGCAAGGGAGCCTTCTTGAGTAAACTACAAAAAGGGCTCACTATTGGAAAGCTCTATGCTTTATACACAATCACTGAATCTATAATGTGGAAGCTTTAAAAAGCATTCTGATGAACCACTGCCTTCTTTTTTAGTGTATAAATCAAAGAACACAAATTTTGCAACCTCTTTGTTTGCAAAATATGCTGACTTTGGCAAAATTGTCTGTATTTATGGTCCATAGATGGAAGTGTTTTTATTTAATTAGCTATATATTCCACATGTTTATTTATCCAGTGTTTATTACATTGAACTTATTTATTGGGAATCTAATTTGATGAAGCCTTTTGAAGTTTAGACCTAACCAGACATGGGAGTCAGTGGGTCAGTTAGAACTTGTGAAGTGGTTATGTTGAGAATTGTGGGTTCTTTTCTTTTTTAATCTCACTTGCTGGTTATGTATTTTTTTCTTGTAATGCTATATTTATAATTGTTATTAGCTGCCCAGAGTCACTATGGTAAGATGGATGGTCAAATACATTGAATAATATAAAAAATTAAACAAATACATACATAGACTCTTCTTTTGATATAATCAAACAATCTAACAGTTTAGAAAACATAAAAGAATCTAATAATTACATTATTAAAGGAGAATCAGCACTAGCAATGATCTTTATATGTTTTCTATTTATTTCATATTTTAAAAGCATCTCACCCTGTACCATAAACTCTTCCTCCGGCAATGAATGAAAAATATTCAGAGATATAGCTAACATGGCACAAATGACAACAGCAGACTTTCCATAGTAATCCATGATGTTCCTATAAAAAAGAGAAAAACAGTGGACTTTCTGCTTCCACACAATCTTTCATTAATTTCTGTTGATTAAATTGATTTACATGTACTGTAGATACAAATCCAATTTATTAAGACATAGGTTTATTCATGGGGATTTAAACCCAGATCTTATCTGTAAAAATCTAGAATTATCTCCACATGGTTGCAAAAGGACATATGAAACACTTTCTTTGCTCCATGACGTGTCTGTTTGTTGTACAGATCTGACTGCCTAAAACTTAGTTTAGGATCACAAATTTTAATCTGGTTTCTGAATTTTGAATTGAATTGGGTACAACTGTGAGCATTATTTTAAAAATACAGAACTATACTCCTTCAAGAGACAATCATACAGAGGTTGTAATCTACACATGCTTACCAAGGAAACTGAATTGAAGAGCCTTAGGCAGTGGTGGGATTCAAAATTTTTTTACTACCGGTTCTGTGAGCAGGGCATGGTGGGCATGGCAGCGGAAGGATATTGCAAAATCCCCATTTCCACCACCTCTAGGGCAAGGATACTGTAAAGTTCCCATTCCCTCCCCACCCCAATAACCTGCTTTCCAGCTTTGTTCTCCTATGCAGGGCAACAGAAAAAGACCTAGCTGATCAGCTGGGACTCGGGAGGCAGCAAATAGATGGAGGCGGAGCCAGTCAGAGATGGTATTTGCTGGTTCTCTAAGCTACTCAAATTTTCCACCACCAGTTCACCCCAACCAGAGCTGAATACCACCACCTCTGGCCTTATGTCTAAACTTAGGATTCTACTGCTAGAAATCATCTTATTCACCTGCTGCTGTGGCCTAGAGGTGGATCTCTCACCTCACAATCAGGAGGTTGTGAGTTCAATCCTAGGTAGAGGCAGATGTAATATCTCCTGCTTGGGCAGGGGGTTGGACTAGATGACCTGTAAGGTCCCTTCTAACTCTTGTTAATCTGTAAAATGCAACATTGGTTAGCCCGAATTGAACCAATCAAACTCTTTAAATGTCACCATAACAAGGGTGCACAATCAACTAAAATACTCTATACTGCAAGTGGACAAAGAAATGAGTAGCAATTGGGTTAGTTTGGGTTCTGAGAGTAGAAGAGCAGGGTAGAACTGATCAGAGATGGACAGAGTTGGAGCAAACAAGTACAGTAGAACTTCTGGTCATGAAAGCTTCTGACTATGACCAAATCAGGTTCCAACCAAATAATTCAATTTTTTTTCGCAGCTGATTTCCGCTTTCGCACCTTTTTTATTTTTGTAAGCGCCAAATTTCCAAAATTAGGTTTGGGTCATGACCAAATCAGTTAGCGACCAAAGTTATGGAATGAATTATGGTTGCAACCAGGTGTTCTACTGTAATCTGCCATTTTTGGACAGAGGCCAGCTCCGTTGGCCTTGGAGGAAACTGGGAAAGGGCAGAGTCAGTCCAGGTAAGGCTTTTCTGAATTAGTAAGGCCTGCAGACAGGGAAAGGTCAGGAGAAGAGCAAGGACTGCCCGCTACTGATCCAACAGCAAGGAGGGAAGAGAGAAGGTGAGATCAACGCAGATTGAGCCAGCTACAAGGAAGGAGAATGCCCTGCTCCCTTTCATAAGGCACACCTGGGGACTGAGATGTATGGAGGTACTGGTGGGAGGGGCATTTGTCAAGAACAAGTGTTGAATCTATGGAACCTCATGTACACTTGTCAAAGCCTGGAGACTGCTGTACTCTGTCTTGTGTGGCTTGCCAGTTTGCCTGCTTCGCTGAACTTCTTGCTCTGGTTACTATTTAGCTAACCTGGCTTATTGGACTGCTGGCTCTGATTGCTGTTTGATTAATATGGCTTATTGGACTGCTGGCCCTAGTTGCTGTTTGGTTAACCTAACTGGCAACCAGAGACTTCTGAAG
The DNA here is from genome assembly GCA_026931265.2 of Tropidonophis doriae. NCBI lineage: Eukaryota > Metazoa > Chordata > Lepidosauria > Squamata > Natricidae > Tropidonophis > Tropidonophis doriae. The sequence goes on from JAPKID020003499.1 coordinate 3,964, forward strand.
GTGCGTGTGAGAGCTTTGCTCCAGAACTTGTAGTGAATGTGGTAATGTTTGGGGCACAGTTGGAGCTATAAAGGGGAGTTAGACCTGTTCTCTGGTTATGTTGCTTTCATGCCATGCCCTGGGTCATCACAGAAGATGGTTATTCCACCTAGTCTGCTGCACAATGCTTCTGAAGCTTTGGTTATATTTAGAACAAAGGCGTGAAATAAATGCTTCTATTTTCTTTCTTTATATTTAGTTTTTAAAAATTTAGCTTCCCTACACTTTTCTCTCTTTCCCCTTTCCTCCCTTATTTTCCCATTATCTTCATATTTATTTCTATTTCTGTATTTTATATTTTGATAAACTAATAAAAATATTTAAACTGCAGATTTTTCCTGGTCACAAATTGATTCCACCTAAACTAGAGTTCTTCCACATTACTAGCATTTAGACCCTTTGTGATTATCTTCAGTTCTGTCCATCTAGAAGCGCAGAAATATAATGGACCAATTGTTACGAACCCTTTTTTTATTCACTATTTAAGAGGAGAATGAATAGAAAACCATCCAATCCAGACCTCACCTATGAGTTACCCCAGAATAACAAAAATCCACTCATTCCCAATTCATATAAAAAAAGAAATAACATAGCTTTTGAACCCCACCTCATCTGGTAGTTTCAGAATGTATAAATGGGATCACTTGGCTTCTCGTTTACAAATAAAATCTAAGCAGTTGCTATGATAGGAAAGTAGGTGAAATAATGTGAGTTATAAACATTGAAATCCCACAAATGTTTCTGGGCTGCCATGCCTTCCATTCATTGTTGAATTAAGAACCCTTATGAATGTGCAATGATAAAATATCAGCAACTTGGATACTTTTCAAACTTTTATCATGGTTACATGCTGTTAAGAGCAGCTGCATTAGAAAAGATAGGGGAGATATATTCTAAATTATGAAGTGCAGGCACAATACAGATCTTTTGAAGTGGCAAAGTCCAAAAGTAGTTGAGTCGAGGCCAGAGGTTCTTAGGAAAATACATTACCTACAAAATCTGTAGAAATATTATGATTCAGTGGCAAATGTTAAATTGATACAAGGCCAGAAATAAATCAACAAGCTCCCCAAAAGAAATGTATTCATAGCTGATCAGAAAGTAATGCAAACCACTCAAAGTGCCCCATGCGAACCAAAACATCTCACTACAAAATGACATTCCTAGTACCTATTTCTTGTTGTAGCATTTTGCACCTCTCAAAAAAGTGCTTCAGAAACCTAATTAGCTGCAACAGAGCAAAGGAGTGGAAGGTCCTTTCTTTTGCAAGTGGGAGTGCCTCTTGTTTGTTCTCTTGGATTCAAATCAGTTGAGAGGAAAGACTGAATGCCTACTGTTTGGGCATATTATATGAAGGACACTGTGCATGAGGATCCAAAGAAAATAAATGCAAAAAAAGGATTCCAGCCTAGAAGAGCATCTTCTCAACACAAAATAAAACTGTATTAACATCCCCGTAACAGCGCACACAAAACACCCGTTTTGAGATTAAAAAAAGAACAGTATTACCATATTCAGGTTTTTACATCTTAGGAGCACTTGGATGCTTGCAAAAAGGTTATTGAAACTGAATGGAAGTCAAGGGGGAAACTTTGCGAGCACAAGGGCATTTTTGGCAAAGGATCTATGACATAATAATTTAGTAAGAAAAAGCAGCAGTTTTCCAGTGTTAACCATATGAAATGTTACAAACATTTGCTCATTTGATATTCTAAATAAATCAACTATACATATATTTATAAAAATAATAAAGGCAGGATAAAATAAATAAATAAATTAGAGATAGGGAGACACTGTACAGCGTTAACAAATAATATTACCTTTCTTTTTTCACGAGAGTCCTGTTGTTTAAGGGTATGAAAGAGAGTTTTGGATGCTTAGCTGCAGCTTGCCTGACAAAACTAGGAAAGGATAACCCCTGTGCTTTTCTTTTATACTGGCAAAATAGTCCATCTTCCACCCACACTTAAGCCAATGGATCAAGTGTAATTTCACTCAATGGCTCAATATTGCTTGATGTAATTACTATTCGGCCATATACTGATGTTATCTGTTTCTTTACCCTTAAACAAATTGCTTTTTCAGTTGTCATATTAAAGAAACGTCAGATGGTAATCGCATGGATCAATGCCATTTGCCTGTAAGAGGAGAGCTGTTTTAGTCCAAAATTAGAAGGAGTCTGGTAGTGCCTTTCAAAACTAAGAAATTTTATTAAAAGTCACAAGCGATTTATCAGATTAAATTGCTCGTGATATCTATGCCTTTTAAAACAAATTTGTTACAGTACTATTAAAAAATTCTATCTGACTCTTCTTGATATTTACCATGTAGATTACTCTGTCATTGTTAACTATACTTCATCACCATGTTTTTCCTTCAAAACTTCTGTCATAAAGCAAAAATAAAGACTATTTTTTTGAACAAATTTCCTACAGCTTTTTAAATGTCCTAATTTTCCTTCCCCCTCCTGAATCTTTTTCCTATCAATAAAAGCCAATAGAAGCAAGAAAGTAAGAAAGAAAGATACATTAATTTGCACATTATTTTACACGATACTGTTTCCATTTTTTATTCTGCAATATTTTATGTCTATCTGCAGTTTCTCAAAGAGTTGCTATTTTGGATTGATTCACTCCGATTTATGTTTCAAGCACACAGCCACCAACATACAGATAATGCTATAAATTCCACAAAAGTTCTGAACAAAATTACACTTCTAATATTTTAATCACATTTAAGACATTTAGATGTCTTCTTTTCCCTCTATGCAATATGAATTCCCTTTTGCTTTAATTTTGAGTAAGAGATAATTTGGTTATTATCTTATTTCTGAGCATTCCACAGAAACTGAATATGCACGTTAATTGCTTAGCTTCTCCAATAACCTAAATCATAGCCATGATGTTCGATAAACTTAATGGTTTTCTTTCTGCTTCTGCCTTTCAGCATATTTAGCTGAGGAAATTTGATCATTATTGTTCATAGTAAGCAGTTTTAATTGCAGAAGTAACTATAATGAACTGTAACAACTGTAACTATAAATAATCTAGTTGAAAATGTAGCATATTTTGTCTCAAGGAACAAGTGAATAGCTATGAATAGAGTATTTTATTTCATACTATTACCCAAAAATTTCTTAACTAAATTTGTATACATTTTTTTTACATCCTGCCAATAAAAATAAAGTCTGCTGTTTTATTTGTGGAGGATGGGAACTGGAGCTGAAAAATTAATCAAATAATTAATCATTTATGCAAAATTTGACCAGTGTTGCTGTGCCCACAATGCTGAGAGAAATAGCAAAAATTGTGAACTATATGGTCTCCTTGTGATGTAGATTCCAGTATTGTTATATTGGCAGTAAATATATTGAATTATTACTGTTTACTAATGCTTTTAGGTAAATATATTTGGAGTGTGTAAAATTATGTATAATTTAGCAATAAGGAGGGCAGTAGAAAAGGGAGGTGAGGGGGGACAAGAGAGGACACAAATTTAAGCTGTAACTGCATTCAGTGATCTGAGATGACATCTTATTTAACAAAAATTGAGCTGTCTCTTCCACAGATACCTACATAATATTGTAATCCTTCACACCTTTGCTTTATGCAAACTCTTTAGAATTTATTCTGAGTAGATAGCTATTATTTGTTGCATAATTTTTGACATTAATGAAGATGGGAGCAGGTAGATGAAGATTTATAATCAAGCAGGAGTGATCTGTGATGATTGGAATCTGTGCAAATTAACAGATTAAAAATTTAGGCTTTTATATAAACTAGACTTTACAGTGCTGTATGTTGCATAATGTGTACATGATCATCCACGTGTTATTATAAAGTGAATGGACATTGGGCAGTAGACTTTGTGATGTCTTTTGGCAACAGTTGCATTTTGGAAAACTGTCATTTTACTCATAGAAAAATATATAATGTCTTGTCCATATTAATATCAAGGTTTACTCAACCACCATACAATTTAAGATAATTACATTTTTCTGGGCATAACATTTTTTACTTAATTTCATTACATCTAAATTGTGCTTCCCCTCAGAATTTGAAGGACTTATTTTTATCCTTGAATCAATGCAATGAAACAGATTATGCTGAAAGACAATAAATGATTCAATGTCATCAAGGAATAGGAAAGGTCACTGGTTAATCCAGCTCTCCACCAAAATGTCAAGGGCAAATCCTTTATATCTTTGGGAGCATCTCTCTTCTTTCCTGTTTGATTTATATCACTTACGCAATGACTTGAACTGTAATTTGTTTTCATTGTCTCTGTGGGCATGTGTGTTTCCTGTGCCACTGTATTTAAAATTTTGATTATTCATTGTTTTATCATTAGAAGTAAAATACAAGTCCCTTGTTTTATCATTAGAAGTAAAATACAAGTCCCTTGTTTTATCATTAGAAGTAAAATACGAGTCCCTTCGGGGAGAGGGGGCAGTTTATAAATCCAAAAAATAAAATAAATAAATAAATAAAACAGAAAAACAAAGATGAAACAAAAGCATACATTCAACAACAAAGAAAAAATGTTGTACGAAAAATTGGGAAAAAGTAATCAAATAAATTCATCATTTAAGATGTTTTTAAATGATTTTAAATAAATTTGAAATACACACACACACATATACACACACACACACACACCGTGTTTCCCCCAAAATAAGACAGGGTCTTATTTTCTTTTGACCCCCGGACTAAGCACTTGGCCTTATTTTCGGGGAGGTCTTATTTTTTTTTGAGGTGCAGGAGGCGACGAGTGTTGTCACTTCATGGCTGCTGCTGTGTTACAATATTTTCAGGGAAAGCTTATTTTCAGTGGAGGGTTTATATTGGCAGATGCGCTCAAAAGTTCCCTGGCTTATTATCCAGGGAAGTCTGATTTTCAGGGAAACAGTACACACACACACACACACACACACACACACACACACACATATGGAGGAAGGGAAAAAGAAGAAAAATCAGTCAAAGTTTACACTAATCTTCAAATTTCTCTGTTAACCATCTGTTATTATATTTAGCATGTAGAAAGTCCACAGTTTCCAGTCTCTTATAAAGCTGTCTAGTCCATTATCTCTAATAATAACCAGTTAACTTCACCATCTCTGCTAATCCAGTCAGTTACAAAATCCATTCTTCAAAGTGTGACACTGTATTGTTGATTTAAGTATTAAATTTATGCTTCTGTTTTGTACCAACAAACTACTAGTCTTTTGCTTCCAGGATAGCAGATTCATGTCAGTTTCCCAATTGCTGTAAATCTCCAAGTTTTCAATTTTACATTATTTAACGAATATGCTAAATTTTCATTCAGCAGAAGTCTCTCAGAACTTTCAACATGGCATATCTAAAGAAGAATCTGCAAAGTGGGCTATAACCACGTTAAAATATTATTGCCTTTTGTTAGTATGACGATGTAGTTGTCTCATTTTATCTGCAGCAATTTAAACTTGCTGTCTGTGCATATACAAATACTCCATCCTGTGCTTCATTGCCCTAAAGTCAAGCAGTTTTGGTTTTTGACATGAGCAGTTCTGCCAGGAGAATCTCTGCTTTAACACTCACAATTTCCTTTAAATTATTAGTATTAATTGTTCCTGATAATTGCTGCACAAATATAGATTTAATTAATTATTTGTATAAGCAAACGTGTTATATTGGATGCAGAGTAGGGGGGGGTCCGCTACAGCCTGTTTGGTCCTAAGCCCATCTTGGTCTGGATCTAGTCTAGTTATATGCATGGATACACACTATTTTTCAGCACAAGGTAATGTAAATGTTAATCAATTCAGTACAATTAAATTTTGACTGCTGCATATAATTGGTTGGGTTTTCCTCATTACCTTTTTCAAATGACAAAATAGACACATTCGAGCAGTCTATACATATCACTGATGCTCTGGAAAATGGCAAGCCTTTACATGCAGGGGTGTCTACAATTACAGTCGGCCTTTTATAACAAGTTTGAAAAAAAATCTTTCCTAATATATTTGCTCTCTTTCCTTCTATTTATTTATGTAATATGACTTTGACATTGCTCCATCCAGAAAGTATGAAAAAAATAAACAAACGAAATGGCAAATCAGGGGGAAGACTTAACATTTTTTAGAAAATGAGTGATGCAAGTAAGTAGGTCTTGCAGACATTGACAGGGTCAGGCTTTTCCTTTTTTGAGAGGAATCTCAGAATATTTCTGAATTTAAAAAAAATAAAGCTTAGTTTATGGTCCATACAACCATGTTTTCTATCTCAAAATGGTGAGTTTTAGTGAGAAAAGGATAGAACATATATTCTTTTGGCTTGGAAATCAACAGTACATAAATTTAGAATGAAGAACATGTAGTGATTACAGTCAATGTTTTGTCACTCATTTCCTTAGCTAAAAGAACTTAAGAATTTAATTTTAGAAGTGCATTTTTTAAAAAAATCATTACAAAAGCCATCACTTAATCCGGTATGTTATTGCATATCTAGCTTTTCATTTGCACTCCTAGTAATTTTTCCTCTGTTCCACTCAATTCAATATTCTTGTAACTAGCAATATAGCAGTAGTTTGCAATCAATGAAAGAACAGCAGGGATCCTCTGAAGTCTTCGAGCTTGTAATATTAATTAGATGGAAAATAAAAGGGAAATTTCTGTGAACAAAATGCTGCAGTAAAAATGTCATAACAGCAGCCATTTTTATCTTCTGTATGCATTTTTATTACACATATTTACTGTGAATTGGGAAAAACAATTTTTAAAAATCTGGAACATAATGTCAAGTTCTATTCACTTAGACTATAAATGTATTTGTAATAATTTTAATATGCCATTGAAAACTAAGGTCCTAGAAATAATATTCTAGAATGTCAGCTCTTTAAACTCTTCAATGTTTATTTATTTTCTCATAGTATCTCAGACTATATGCTGAAACTAGATAACATTCATGATTATAAATCATTCAGCTGTTTTGCATATGCTAATTTTATTTTATTATTAAAATAGCACTTAATAATGCACTATGTAATTCTATCCAGTATCAATTATGAATCCCACAATTCATTCCTTCTATTGTTTAATTGGGAGTCCCTTCATCATGGTGTGAAATGATCATGATTAGGAAAGTGGGAAAATTTGCATTCTGTGAAAAGATGCACCAATGTGCATTTTTCCAACCTGCACATCACAATGTAGGGGCAAAACTATTCCCTTACCCCAAACTCCTGCTTTACAGTATCTGCTCCACTTATTTTACCATATGAGCAGAATTCAGTCTGATTTGGAAGAGTTGTGCTCCCTCTAGAGAGCTCAGATTTATGCATCAGAAATATTTGAACTCAATTGGCCTCTAGGGCTCCTAGCACTTTATCAGTTCCTTTGGGCTACATTTTTACCTGCACAAGTAGGGATGGAAATTTGATAAGGTGCAGTTTGACATATCTGGAATTCATTAGAATGGAGAAGTTTGAGGTCAGTGAACACATTATATTTTCAGAGGTCCTGTTTTGGGTAATCCTCTCAAACAAAATATGGGCAACAGGTCTTCTAGTTCACGTTGAGTCCAGTCCAGAATTCCAGCTGTATATTTAAAGAATGGATTTGCTCAGGTGTTAATTAACCTGATAGTAATTCTTCCACTAAATTTGGACTTTAAGATCTTCACCCTTATGGTGTAGTCACTTTTAACCTTTCTCTTGTCTTACACTGGCATGTTTTATGTTGCCAGCCTGAAGAATACTTAAGTATTTAGTAGTGATCTTTTTCACCTGAACTCTTGATATTCTTTCAATAGGGCATCTTGAGTTCTTCAGTTTATAGTATTTTTCTCCTGTGAGAGTAGGTGCAGCACATTTGTTCAGTCATATCCCATTGCAAAATCTTGGATGTATACATAAACAGTGTTGAGCAATGATTCTATTTCAGATGTTTTTCCTTGCAGCTTCAGCTCGTCCACATAAAGGAGGTGGGGTAGCCTGGCAGATGTTCTTGATGTTTGGTAGCCTGATTTATTCATTATTTTTGACAGGAGTCAATGCAATGGCAAAGATTCCTTTCGTGATGTTAACCCCTCCCAGTCTATCACTATTGACCAGCAAAGGAGTCTTCTATTGTGCCACTGAACTTTGCATCAGATGTTTCTTCTGAGCTGTTATTTCAAGGCACTTGATTTTCCAGTCATGTGGCAAATCAAATGTCTTTTATGAAAAATATGAAATTTGTTTACTTATTTATTTATTTTATTTTATTTTTCAAAATTTCTAAACCGCACCCTCTCGCTCGAAAGGACTCGGGGTGGTGTACAGGCAAATTAAAAACATCTAAA
>JAPKID020003500.1:0-12323 GCA_026931265.2 Tropidonophis doriae
CGAGCCCCCCCTACCCCCGAAGGGGCCGTCAGGAGAGACAAGCGGCGGACGAGTCAAAAGACTCGTCCGACGCCTCCAGCGGCAGGAAGCGAAGTCCCAGAAGAGTTTTTCTAGTGTAGCCTCTTTACTTTATTATTATTGGGCATGGTACTATTGAAATTAATTCAAATTTGTATTGGTTGAATCTACCTTGTGGTGAGTTGCTGTGGCGAGTTGTTGCATCCTGGAAGAGTTTGTCTACTATAGTATCTTTCCATAAAAGGCTACAACATGAATTCAGTTGAATTTTCTCCTTCCAGAACTTGGTATTTGACTTCAGTTTTAGCATTCCCAGTGGGTCACTATTTTCGTTTTTATGTTATATAAGGAATTAGTAATCACTACTAGACAAAATGTTGTTAACATTATGTTTTATATACATATTTAATTTATATTTGCCAGAAAAGGAAGTTGCAAATCGATCTTTTTGTTCAAGTCTATTTTTTCCAAATAATTTTTTAAAAGGTAGGATTTAGCATTTCATCTCCATGACAGTTTGTATTATAAATTTTATTTCTACATACCATAAACATAAAACAATTTAGGATGGAGTACAGCTAGATTATATCTTGTTGAATGCATTTATTACAGTCTAGATAATTTTTTTTTTCTACCCAGGACAGTAACTTAGAAAACGCCTCCCACTAATTAATCATTTGCAGATTGTTAGGTCTTTTTCTGAGAGTATATTTTATTTGGCTATAATATTGCTTTCCTCTTGAACTAGGGAGTTGTGATATTTAGCTCACTGCTCTGTGTAATGAACTGTAAAAGTGCAAACTGTTTGAAATCTGTGAATGCAAAAATGCTGTTTAGACATGCTATGTGAATGGAAGTTTAAGCTAAATTGATTTTTTAATGAGGATTCTGAAATTTGAGATGGCTTCTGAACTCATTTTGTAAAATGAATGAAAATGCTGTAGTTTCATAGTGCTCATAGAGGTGTCAAGTACTTCCTCTTATAATATTCTGTCAGAAATCTACCCATCATAAATTACACTGGAATCATGGTTCAATGATTCATCGTTGCGGGAATTTTTTTTTGCAGAATTCCCCCCCCCCCTGCATCCAAGAGCGACTGTTTTCAGTTACAGTAGTGATGAAAAACTAACTTTGTAACCAATTCACACACTTACAATCTTCACACTTTCTCTCTTTATGTTACAGGTTCATCATTATAGTCAGTTAGTACAGCTCCTGTGCCTGACCCATTTTTTGTTTCCCCCTCTCCTTACAGAGCAGAGGGATTTCCTCCTTCCTCTGCTGCTCTTATCAGAAACCCCAGGTGCCCTTAAAAAGTGCTCAGCACTTAGTTAACAAGACCAGCTCTGTGATCTTAGTAGTTGATTGGAAGGCTGCCCCAGCTTGCAGCTGCTGCCTAAAACTGAGAAGATACCAACCAGTTTCATGCTAAAGGTTTCTGGTGGCCTCCTCAGTGGGTGGTGCAACTAGAACAGTGATGGTGAACCTTTTTGTTGTTGGGTGCTAAAAATGTGGAGGATGCGTGCTGGTACCCATAATGCAATGCATGCCTGGAGGCTTTCCTAAAACCTGGGGAGGGCAAAAACAACCTCCCCTGGCCCTGTGGTGACCCTCTGGAAGCCGAAAATGGATCATTTCCAAATTTCTGGATGGCCCGTTGGGACAGTTTTTGCCCTCCCCAAGCTTCGGAGACTTTGCTGGCCCTCCCTGCCTCCCCCCAAAAGCTGAAAATAAGCTGGCCAGCATGCACATGTGTGCCAGCAGATATGGCTCTGCGTGCCACCTGTGGTATGCATGCCATAGGTTCGCCATCACAGAGCTAGAGCATTCCTTTACGTGTGTATTCCCCACTTTGAAGAGTGGGGCGAAAAGGCTCTGTGAAAAGAGCCTAGTTACTCTTTTATAATCCCTTTCTCTCCATTGAATGTAAATACAAACATCAATCTTCTTGCTAATTATCCTAATGATGGATTTAGCATTCCTGAGGGTGAGGGAGTGAGGAAAAAGGACTCTTAAGAGTTATCCTTTTACCTGACTTCCTGATAAATCAAGTCCAAGAAATCTTCTTTCTTTCTCTATTTTGGATCATATCCTTCTGATGTTATATAGGCGTGTCCAATCCGTAGCCCAGGGGCTACATGCAGCTGTGGGTTGTTAATAATACAGCCCTAAGAAATAGTAAACTTTTAACATTATTATCTGATTTTATATTATAAAACTATATTATATATATGTTTTATATGTGTCTCAAAGCAATTCTTCACTCAGTGCAGCCCAGGCAAGCCAAAAGTTGGGACACCCATGTTTTAAAGCAAAAGGAAGCTGAGGTAAAGTAGTAAGCACTGTTGCAGTCATGTGATTTTTCATTTAGTGACCACTTTGCTTAATGATTGAGTTGCTCAATCATGGTTGCTAAGTGAGGGCATCTGTAATACATACATACATATTATAATGGGTTCGCTAATGGCAATCAAATAGAAAAGAATATCTCCTTCTGCCTTAAATAGGAGGTTCCCAAACACTTAGAGCAGGGGTGTCAAACTCAAGGCCCGTGGAGTGCTTGTATGTGGCCCGTGGGGCTGGCCTGCAAATAGCAAAGGACCAGCCTGTGATGTCTCTGCTAGTAAAAATGGGATGTGTGTGGGGGCACCTGTGGCCTTCTGTCCACCCCTGCCCCATTTTCAGCTTGGATGGCCTCCTGCAGCGCTCTGCTGGCCAAAATGTATTTGGGCTAGCAGGGTACTGCAGGAGCCATCCTTCCTGTCTCCCACTCCCCTCACCCCCGGCTGGGCTACGGAGAAGAACTAAAATACTGATCCAGCCCTCGAAGAAATTGCTGGAATTGGGTATGTCTAGTTTCAAGAAAAGAAGAACTAGGGGAGATATGATAGCAATGTTCCAATATCTCAGGATGTCACAAAGAAGAGGGAGTCAAATTATTCTCCAAAGCACCTGAGGGCAGGACAAGAAGCAAATGATGGAAACTAATAGAGGAGAGAAGCAACCTAGAACTAAGAAAAAATTTCCTGACAGTTAGAAGGATTAACAGTGGAACAACTTGCCTCCAGAAGTTGTAAATGCTTCAACACTGGAAGTTTTTAAGAAGAGATTGGATAACCATTTGTCTGAAATGGTATAGGGTTTCCTGCCTGAGCAGGGGATTGGACTTAAAGATCTCCAAAGTCCCTTCCAACTCTGTTATTCTATTTATTTTCAATTTCCACATGTTATTCTTTGCATCCTTAAATTGGAGTGCACCTAGTCTTATTATATACCCATTAACAAAATCCAACTTAATAAAACAAAATAGTTTTTTTATATATTGTCCTAAGATAAGTTTTATTTATTAATTTTTGATCAGATTGTTTCATCAGGGATGCAACTGTGATACATTTAGAATGGTTTAACTCTTATTGAAAACCATCATTGTACCATGGAATAAATAGTTTGACCCTGGCCCCAAAGTTCAGTGACTCATCAGAGAAGTTCAGCAAGTATGATTTTTAGCTAGGGCTAAGCTTTTTCAGAATAGTGAGGAGAAAATTAATATCTTTCTAAAGCTGGATCTGCGGAGGCTTGCATGTTATTATTAAATAATGTATTGCAAAATTTTGCACAGATGTCCAATACTAGTCTTGCAGATTATTATTATAGATGCTCTTTTCTGTGCTCCCAAAGAATATTCAGCTTATAAGTAATTTTTTTTAATGCAAGACTGTTGATACTTGCAGACTTACACATATCCTGAAATACTTTCTTGACATCAATAAAATTGGCTCATCTATATATTTAGGACCAGTCATTTGTGTGTTCCAGAAAATATAAATGGTATAATTATTAATGAAACAACAGTACATGTCTGAATATTTGTACACAAAAACCCATTTATTTGACTTTGGATACTTGGTAATGGCTTGGTTACTTTATTGAGAGATAGATTTTGTTTCCAAGCAGATTTATGCCTTATGAAATTCTTGGTTTTGCTAATGAGAAAAGTTTTGGAGCTAAATCATGTGGCTTCTTCACTATTACATTCCCAATAGTCTTTCTGATTTCACCGTGTGTATTTTGTCTATATAAGACTCCGTAGGACTGGAGCCAGGCTTTTTAATCTTCTTTTCCCACCTTTTTTTGTGTGTTTATTTGAAATAACTTTTTTTAAAAAAATTTGGAAATGCAACTTGTGAATAGTAAGAATTCAGTTAGGCACCTTATCTTTTGGATGGCTCTCCTGATGATCTGGTGCACCGAGGGTAGAAATCCAACATTTTAAAGAACCTGCTTGGGGTGGGGGTGGAGTGAGCTGTTTTTGGTCCATATGCACATCAAGACCACATTTATTAAGAGAGAGGTGACCTACACACCTTAAATGAGATTTTGGGTGTTGGGGTAGATCTCTGTCTGAAAGCTAGCAATTAAGTTTGAACTGAAACTGGAACAGATCTAAACATGTATAAGAATTTCAGGTGCAACTTTCTGCAGGTGGTGACTTGGAAGACTGTTAACAACCTGAATCAATGTTATTGCTGCTTATTCTGTTCTTTTTCTGTCAGGAGCCACTGAGTTCCCTGTCCCTCCCTCTACTCCACTTTAAAGACACTTAGGACTGTCATTCAGAAAGCGGATACTTGATCTTGTGCAGGTGCAGGTTGAGTAACAGTTTTAAGCTGACTGAGAGCTTAAGTACAGGAGAGGAGAAAGGAAGGGTGTGGTGAACCTAGGTAATATTATGCTTTCTTTTTGCCTCCGTATTTTCATTTTTCGTTATTCTTTGCTCACTCATCTATAGTTGGTTGTGTGTTTTGTTAGCCTGCACTAATTACATATCATATCCTGAAGGAGGAATAAACAGAGTTGGTTTGTAGTTGTGAACTCTTGTACCTTTCCTATAAAGCGCTGTTTCTTCAAAAATAAACCATATCAGGCATGCATTGCTGGGTCATTTTAAAACTGGCATGTCCAACATATATTTTTAATATCAGGAAGTTTTCTTTGCTATTTTCCTTGGTTTCTTTTTAACGAGTAGCCCAAGAATCTACTAAGGTAGGTTGTTGCCAACAGCTGTTTTCGTGCTCAAAATTTAATGTTTTATTCCTTCAACAAAGCTTGCTAAAATAAGCAATGACTGAATATAGTATTGCCTAATCTCAATTAAATTTTAACAATGCTTGCTATTTTAAATACAATTATATATATTTATATATGTATTTAAAAAAAACCTTGTTTCTTGTTTTAGTAGTATTCCAAATATGTGTCAGAACTCTGCAGATATCATCTGACTTGTGGGGCGCAGACAATGGCTTTGCTTGCACAGCAGTCTTTAGATCATACATCTTAACTTGCAGAGAACATCATGCCTGCAATAAACCTTGGCTTTAATTATGGTGTGGCATAAAATGGGCCAAAACCGACCATTAGCATAAGATTAGCTGCATTCAGAAATAGGTATAACTCTGATACCTATAACCCGATAACCTGTGTCACCTCCTTTGCTATATGATGGTCAAGATATATATTGCAACTTGAAATATAATAGGAATAAAGAAACAAGAGTATAACAGTATCAATAGCACTTACATCAGAGGTCTCATTCTCACGGCCCGGGGGCCAATTGCGGCCCACAGGACGGTATCTTGTGGCCCCAATGTGATATGAAAGTATAATATTATATATTATAATATCAATATAATATATAATATTAATATGCGGCCCAGCCTCACCCAGACTCTGCCTCCAGCGATCCCCAGGTAAATTGAGTTTGAGACCCCTGACTTACATACTGTTTCACAGTGCTTTACAGCCCTCTCTAAGTGGTTTACAGAGTCAGAATATTTTCCCCAACAACCTTGGTCCGCATTTTACCAACCACAGAAGGATGAAAGGCTGAGTCAACCTTGAGTCATTCAGAATCGAACTCCTGGAGTGAGCAGTGAGTTAGCCTGCAGAACTGCATTCTAACCACTGCACCACCTCTTGATGAGATGAGGTAAAATGAAATGAAAATGAAATGGCTAAGTATAGTAGATAGATATCCCCATGGTCACATGACCAAAATCTGGATCCTTGGCAACTGGTCATATTTATGACAGTTGTACTGTCCTAGGGTCATGTGATCAGCTTTTGTGACCTTCTTACAAGCAGTGGGGAAGCCAGATTCACTTAACAACCGTGTTGCTAACTTAGCAATGATTCACTTATAACAAATGTGGCAAGAAAAGTCATAAAAAGGGGCAAAACTCACTTAACAAATTTTTACTTAACAACATAAATTTTGGGTTCAATTGTGATTGTACGTTGAGGACTCACTCATCTGTTTCTATACTCTTCCAACTTATACTTGTGCATTTAATTTTGTCTTTTTAAGTGAAGAAGTTTGCATTATTAAAATGCATTCAATTATTTTTATTTGATTTCTCAATAACTCCTATAATTTTCTAAGAATTATTCCAATAATAGTTTAGTATTGGAGAATGTAGTAATTATGATCTTTTAGTGGGACAGAAGTAGAGTATGACTGCCCCCATAATACAATGTGTCTCACCCCCTGCACATATGTGTGTGGCCCCGCATGCTCCCCTGCACATGCGTGTGACCCTCCATGTGCTCCCCCTGCATGTGTGTGACCCCCATGGCCCATTTTGAGCCTCCCTGAAGCCTGCTGGAACCAAAAATGGGCTGGAAAGGGAGGCACACCGCTCCCCTATGCTCCCCTCACCCCCGTGCATGTGTAGCAGAGACCAGAAAATCTGCTAGCTGGCGGGAGGTGTGGGTATATGCGCAGTGGAACTGAGCTGGGTGACGGCTCACGTGCCTGCAGAGAGGGATTCATAGGTTCGTCATCATGGCTATAGACAGTATTAAAAAAAAATCAGTAGTAATAGTTCTCCAAGACTGAACTTGGAGCCCATAAAACTGAAATGAAAAATATGTGCTCTGCTTCTAAAATTTGGCCATATTTTTGCCACTGTGGATGTGAGCAGGGTTGCTTGCTTTGTAATTATAGAGAGACACATAAAATCCTGAAGAGAGATCAGATTCCTTTTAGCTAAATGTAGAGATGCTTATGTATTTTTGATTTGCATGGTCCAAAACAAGCTAAAGTGCGTGAACATTGTGCAGTAATATTTGTTGACTTGTATAATGCAGTCATACTAAGACATTAATTTGGAATTTCTTATGTAATTTTTAGGGAGTCCGTAATGAAGAATATGTCCTGTCCATAATTAGGAATAACTCCTGTAACATATCATTGAACAGAACATATTGGCATTGTCATCTAGAATGTCTGTTGTGATCATTCGTTACTTATTCCCTGATTAGGATGTTTATCCTAGAGAGAACTTAAAATCCAGTGAATTTAGAAGCAGACTGCTCTTTAGCTCAAGATTTTTGCATCTTACAATAGGTTGACGACATGTGACTTATGAGTCATCCCACCTGCTGAAATCTGAATGGAAACCTTATGTTTTCCAGTATCCCTAGAGAGATATTACACCAAAATACAGGTCATTTCAGTGGACCCCACTTTTTCATAAAGAAATAAAAGGACTTGAAGAAAATTTCAGACTATCAGTGACTAGTTTCTCATGGTATAGTTTGCAGCTTTGTAAAAACCAATCAAATTGTTTTAATAATTACCTTTTATTGCTCTGCCCACAAGAACAGATTATAATGCTTCAGATAACTGTCTTAATAACAAGTTACTTCTTGGAGCATTTGTATGAGGGTTTGTTTTGTCTCTGCTTTCAAAGAGGTTCTGTGCTCCTTCATGACCATATGGGCATCATCCTTGGAGAGGCTACTCTGTTTTGGCTAAAAAATGCTAACGGTCCACTTTATAGCCTGAAAGAGGTCTATTTTTATGTATCTCTTTGCTGCAGAGGTGGGTTTCTGTCAGTACTCCCCAGATCAGGCGAACCGGTAGTGGCAATGGCAGGAGGATCCACCCACCCGGAGGCCTCTACACATGCTCAGAAGTGTCGCACACGCGCACAAGCGAACCAGTAGTAAAATAAATTGAAACCCACCACTGCTTTGCTGCCATTTAATGCTAGTCCAGAGTTTTATATACATTCCTCTTTCAGGGAATTTATTTCTGGAATAACAGCTTCTCAAATGGTATGGCATGTTTGCCAAATTTTGTACACCCATATAATCAAACCCTAGTTCAAGTAGAGGTGAATAATCTACCATGAACTTCTGTACAGATAGTAAAGAGAGATAGCACACAATCCTCTAATCCTCACATGTGTCTGCTTTTTTTCTTTAGTCACTCCTGATGAAAGAGAGAATAGTTTCTTCCTAAGTGTTCCTCACCTCCTTGACCCTGTCCAGAATTCATCACCCCTTACTGTGTTCTCTTAGCAATCTACAGATCAGTCAGCAGACAGCTAGTCTGCTCAGAGAGCCTTGCTTTTCTACTGTGGTCATAAGGGGAAAAGAACACTAATTCAAGAATAATTGAATTGGTAGAACTTTAACCAATGCACTGAACTTCTATTTGCATTCGAAGATTATCATTCGGTATTGCCATTTACCATATTTTTCGGTGTATATCACATACTCAGCCCCCCTAAAAGTGGGTGAAAATTTCAGTGTGTCTTATAGACTGAATATGGGCCTGGATTTGGCCTCCTGAACCCTCTACACATCGCATTTTTGCCCTCCCTGGCCCCTGGAACAATCTGCAGTTCTCCACATGTCCCATTTTCTGGAAAGTGCTTCTGGGGACTGAGGAGGGTAAAAACAGGATTTGCGGAGGAGAGCTGGGTTGCAAACCCCAGCGCTAGCAATTTGCTTGTGCTTGCACTCACGTGGAAGCATCTGGGTGGATGGGGGGAAGAATCCCAGTGCCGCTATCACTGGTTACCCGATCCGGGAGCAACCCACCTGTGGTGTGGAGGCCAAAAACTGTTTTCTTCCTTTAAATCTAGGTTCATCTTATAGTCTGAAAAATATTGTGGTTACTCCCTATTTACTAAGTAGGATCATTTTAGCAAGTTCAGGGTTTGTTTTTGCTTTCAAGGTAAAATTGAAATGATATGAAATGTGAACAATCTACAGTGTTATTAATTTGTAATTTAAAGTATCTGTTTTAAGTTTCTGAACCATCTTTACCGCACCATAAGCTGGGTTGCCTATTCATTTGTGGAATCTTTACATTGAATAAACGAAGTGGTTCAGGATAAGGAAGAGCATTAAACAGAAACGCATATTTCCACATAGCTGTTAAATTTATACAGTGCGTATGTTAAAATAATGACATATTTGGAAGAGATGACAGCTGGAACCCAACTAGGAGCTCAGAAAACTCAACAAGTTGAGTATTACTATTGTGTTAGCTGCAAATAAGTGAGAGTTGGAAACTGTTATTAAGAAAGCAGAAAATGGAAAATCTGGGTTAATTTTAAATACTTTGCAGACAAAGATTATGTCAACCAGCATGCCTAATAAATATAGAATTAATGGTCAAGAAGTCAAAACGGCAGCTTAATTTTCTTGCGCTCAAGAATGGATTAAAAATAGATATTCTGTTGGAAAACTAAAGAGAATATTAATTCTAAGGAAAAAGGCAGTGACAATGTCCAGATATTGAAGGGTGGCAATGGTTTTGTAAAATAAAGATTAGAGTAGTTAAAGCATTGACTTTTCATTGGTCACATATGGCTGTGAGACTCATTTGTATGAAGCATCCCAAGTTCAAAAAACCCCCAACCCTATTAAGAAAAGCAAGTACAGATGGCTTCTACCCCTTCTGGTTCCAGTTCAAATATTTTGTTCTTGAAGGCTCACTCCTTTTTCGAGATGAAGCGGTAATGTAGTGGAAAATAAGAGTTCCTTGAACCAGAATATTTCAGCGGAATGTTATAATGCAGTGTTTCTCAACCTTGGCGACTTTAAGTCCTGTGGACTTCAACTCCCAGAATCTCTGCTGGCTAGGGGTTTTTGGGAGTTGAAGTCAAAGTTGCCAAAGTTGAGAAACACTGTTAGAATGTATGAATGAGAGGAAATGTGGATGATACACCCTTCCCTTTTCTGCAGCACCTGGAGTACGCACTATTTCTTCTTCTGCTGCTGCTGTTGGCTTACTGCTGGGTTTCATACATCAACCTGTCAGGATCCAGGGAGGGAGGAGGAATAAATGAAAGGAAAATAAGGAAATCATTCATGGTCGAGGAAGCAGTGTGCATCATATTAAAGAACTGTTCAGCCTGCTGGAAATCTTAAGACTTTTCCATTTTTGGTCTTGTCTGCCATCTCTCCCCTTTGAGAAAATCAGAAGAAGGGGAAAAATGGGGTTACCTAAGTAAGTACCTCTAGCTTTCAAAATTTTACCATGTGGTTGGGTGGAGTTTGGGGATGATTAAAGCTGTCTAAATTAGCAATCAAATGCTGAAAGTACATAACTACTGTGTTTCTCCGAAAATAAGACAGGGCCTTATTTTCTTTTGACCCCCCAAATAAGCGCTTGGCCTTATTTTCGGGGAGGTCTTATTCTTTTTGAGGTGCAGGAGGCAGCGAGCAGGGTCACCTCATAGCTGCTGCTGTGTTGAAATACTTTAGGGGAGGGCTTATTTTAGCGTATGCACTCAAAAGCCTGAGTGGGCTTATTATCTGGGAAGGTCTTATTTTCAGGGAAACAGGTAAGTGTTGTCTATGGAGATAATCAATCATGTCATGGTTGTGCCAAAGGTGCTTTTTTCAAGAGGCAACTGGACCTCCTGGTTTGCTTCTCATCCAAGAAGCTTCTTCAGCTCTTACTGTGTTTCCCTGAAAATATTACAGGGTCTTATTTTCTTTTGACAACCCCCCCCCCCAATGTTGCTTGGGTCTTATCAGGGAGGTCTTATTGTTTTGGGGTTGCTGGGTGGCTACTCCCTTGCGAGCGGGCTCCCAAAGAGCCAGGCACAACCTCCCAAGGAGTCTGGCAGCCTGCCCATAACCACAGAGCACACTCCTAGAGCAGCTGCTGCTGGAAGAATCAGAAGCGAGTTTCGGAGTTTGGAAGCCAGAGAAGACGTTTTGCTCGGAGCTTGGTGGTGGCAGCGGCGGCTCCCTGGTCCTGCAAGGAGAGCTGACCCAGAGCATGGTGAGGCTGGGAGGCATGTAACCTGGGGGTGGAACAGGCGCTCACACAACCAGGCAGAGGTCTGACCTAGTGGGTATCTCGAATGTGCCAAGCCATGGGACCTGGGGGATGGGCAGAGCACGACATGGCTTGGCACCTTTGGGATAGCGCTAGGTCGGTGAGTGGGTGCTCTGCCTGGCCATAGGGGGGTTATCCAGGGGGCTTATTTTTGGGGGGGGTTTATATTTTTGCCCACTCGAAAAATGTGGCAAGTTTCAGGACAGGTTGTATTTTCGGGGAAACACGGTAGTGTTGTGTCATCTTCACTCCACAGCATGGAGGAGATGGATATTAAAGTGATGGGTTTGGGAACATTAGAAATTGCAAGTGACACCAGTAGTATCAAGTTCATTGCTAAACTTTTTACAGAATAAGTCACATAACAACTCTTATATTTTTTGGTTCAAATAGACACTGCGGACAATATTTGAAGAGAGAATGCATAGATGTTTTAAAAATGCAAATGCCACATTAGGTTGTTCTTGGCAGGAATAGAAATGGTTCCTCAAAAAGCAAATGCCAGGGAAGGGGTTTTCCTCACCAGCAAAGCAGCAGGAAAGGAGGGATTTAAATCACCCGACATCCTTTCTTTCGCTTATTCCAGTTAGGTAGAAAGAGTTTAGAAGCATTGCTTTTCATTTGGAGGGAAAGGTTTTGCCTTCTGTGTTTCAGCTTGGAAAGCCCCTGTCAGAAATATGTCTGGATGACAGCCTATGTTGTAATTCAGCACAAATGAAATTTCCAAACACTAATGGAGCAAAGAACTCTTACGTTAATGTCCAGCTTAAAGTGTTCAAAGTGGCTCACTCCATGAGATGCTAATAAGGAATCTTCTACAATAGAGTCCCCCAACCTTTCTGGTTTTTCAGACCAGTTGGGGGGGGGGAAGAGGGGATGGTTCTGTATGAGTGGCCGGCAGGTATGCACATATGTACAGCTTAGTGGTGGGATTCAAATAATTTAACAACCGGTTCTCTACCCTAATGACCAGCTGGATAGGCGGGGCTTGATGATCATGTGACTGGGTGGGTATGGCCAACTCAACATTACTCTTGTCAATGGGCGCTTCGCCTTAGCTGTTACAATGCAATAAGGGTTAACCGGAGAGGCAGTTTCTATAAGCAGAGCAATAAAGGTTAGGCTAGAAACAACACCAGAATGTTTCTTTCCTGCT
>JAPKID020003501.1:0-12322 GCA_026931265.2 Tropidonophis doriae
TCAGCCAGCCGCGTCTTAGCCAATCAGGCGCGGCTGGCAGTTGCAGCAGGTGGTGAGTTGTCAGGGAAAGTTCAGCCAGTCGTAAGTCACGACCAGTCGTAAGTCCGAGGACTCAACACCTGTGCTTTTATTTTTTCCTATGAATCTTTTCTAAAGTTCAGCAGTGCATGATTTTATCATTTTCCCAGTCAACTGAAGTACAAGAGCTTCACTTCTAGTTCTCCAACCACACACAGAGTCATAATGCTGCATTTCTCCTTGTAGGGTGAAGCCTGAGACTTAAGTTTCAAATCATGTCATTTGAAATCTGTGGGGTTTAGAGCCTTTATTGTAAAACAACAACAGCTCTCAAATAAATATCTGTTTATACTCAGATTACTATCTATTTTCAGTTGTAACATCTACATGACAATATTTTTCTCATTTAAACCAAAAGAAATAGATACATTTGATCAGTGCATAGGGTGTTTGTTATTCTTTTATGACAGCATGCTCTTATAATCAAGATAGGTGTGATAATAAATGTCATTTTTTAAAAATTCATTTATCCTCTTCTCACAGTACTGTCATTATGCCAGGTTTTTAGTCAAACCCTATAAGCATTGATTTATATTCATGGAGAACATGATTCATATTCAGTTCAATACAAAAAGGTCAGGAGTAGAAACCAGCAGGTGTATAAAATAGGGACAGACACAGCAGGTGAAAGCTTTCACAAGTTCACTTTATGCTGCTAATGTTTGCCTTTCAGCAAGATTTAGAAGAAGGCATGCCGTAGAATTAGTAGTACTGAGTTTTAGCTCTGAAAAGATCATTATATTTTTAATTGGATTTGATAGTATTTAGATTGTGAGAAAAGCTTTTACACCAGCTTGTGATGGACGTGTATATTCTAAGTTTTAAGGACTGGTTTTAGGACCTATGCATGGTTCCTTTTTGTAGACTTCAGCTCAACATTCAATACCATCATTCCAGAAACTTCACTCTAAACCGATAACTACAGACTCCTCCCATCTTGGACATAGTCTGTTTCAACTCCTCCACTCATGATGCCAGTACAGGGTATTGCATATTAAAACAACTAGACACCGAGACAGTTTTTCCCTCATGCATTATTATGTCTAAGTATATTCACTCATATTGCATGGCTGTAGTATTATTAACCTTCTCATCTTCTCTACTATCTTCTTTTATTGTTATCATTATTATGGTTATTATTACCCTGTTGCTTTACACATTGAGAACTTCTGCACAAGAGACAAATTCCTTGTGTGTCTAAACACACTTGGCCAAATAAATCTATTCTGTTCTGTTTTGTTCTGTTCTGTTCTGTTCAACATCCATGGAGATCTGGTTCTTATTTTTTCTGTTCTTTGGTGCTCTGAAACCAATAAATTGGGATTAAAAAAGAGTGTTAGTGACATAAAATGCTAAGATTGTGTGTGTGTGTGTGTGTGTGAGAGAGAGAGAGAGAGATCTTGAATTTGTGTATTGTCAGATGGGGAATAATTCTTGAAATGAAGCCACCATTGCCCACCAATCAAAGCATTCTGGAATAATGAAAAGCTCATGAGAATAGAAAGCGATCTGCTCCACTGGTTTGTCAATATTACCAATGTTGCATTTTCAGCTGTTTTTTGTTCTCAGATTGTTTTCTGAGTTCCTAAGGCAGAGTGTCTGTGGGTAGAGCTAATTTTATTGGCCTTTTAACTCTTGCTCATTTGGAAAGACATCCTTCTTGTTTAAAAAAAACCCAACCCTGTCCACTAGAGAGGGTTACTTTGGTAACTGTCAACAAACTACAGGACATAACAACTCTTATCACTGAGCAATTAAATTCTACATGATTTGGTAATTGTATTTAAAATTATTAGAATGTTTTCTTGCAACTCTAAGAGGTTATCAGTATTTGAACATTAATAGCATGATTATGACTTTCCCACCTCCATCCCCTAAATAGCAAACATTACCATTATTCCATTCCAGAATTGCCTCAGTGAAAGAAAAGGATTCATAACAACAATTTTTGCTCACAAGGCCTATATAAAAGAGTGCTACCTTTCCTTTTTCCTTTTTTGCTTTCATTGGCAGTGTAACCATAGTATGCATCATTAGGAAGAGAAATGCAGTGCTATTTGCAGTGCATGTTTAAGTTAGTTTTCCATTTAAGCAGAATATAGTTTAATCCTTGGTGAGAAATTTTGTCTTTACACTACCCAGTAATATGTGTGCTTTTAGGTAATCCCATCATCATTTCCCCCCCTTGGTACAGAAACAAAATCAGTTCCAGCATATCCTAAGCTTCTTGTTAATTAAATTCATTTGTTTTACTTACTGAAATATTTAGACAGAATGAGTGGAGCAAAGATATGATAACTAGGTCAAAACTTTTTTTTAACTTTGTATCCTGCTTGCTCCAAAGGCTTTTTGCTAGCTTTATTCCAAGGCTGTTATTTGCCGAGGTTATTTTGGAGAATATCACATTTATGCTTTATTTCTTTTAAAATTGGTTCACTGGGGACATCTCATTAGTTCAGGAAATAGCAACCGCATTCCCAGCAGTTCTGTTTTGCGTGGTAGTGTTGAAGTCAGTGAAACAAAACTAGGCTTTCACCTGGTGAACATCTGGACTCTTTTTTTTATACATCCCATGAGAATGGTAGTTACATAGATTTCTTCTAACATTCCCAGTTAAAGCTGAAGAAGTAGATTGGTAAAAAATCCAACACTATAAAATGTTGAAGAAGAGTGCATTGAAGATAATGTTTTAACATCTCTGATCTGGCTTTATTGTTCCTGTGTTCCTGCATTAAACATAAAATTAAAAAAGAAATGATGTATGTGGTGAATATGCTTCAGGAAAAATGGTATAATTTTCTTTTTCTTTTAAAAAAACATTATTAAAAACAGAATAAGGCAAATTTCTCCATAGGCCATGAGAACCTGAGAGGAAATCTAAATTTTATATGAAAATTGTTGTGAAATTGCTCTTAATCTGTCTTGATGTCTTACATAATCTTTATTACTGCAATGTAATAAGTGAAGTGAAGAGCTAAACAAGAAAGAGTGTTTATGTAAAAGACAAGATAGTTTAATGTTGGATTACTGACCAAATTCCACTGTACTACGTAATGCTTTTATAGCAATAGCACTTAGACTTACATACTGCTTCACAGTGCTTTTACAGCACTCTCTAAGTGGTTTACAGAGTCAGCATATTGCCCTCAACAATTTGGGTCCTCATTTTATCCACCTGGGAAGGATGGAAAGCCAACCTTGAGCCTGGTAAGATTTGAACTGGCAAATTGCAGTCAGCAGTAGTAGCCTGCAATACTGCACTCTAACCACTGCACCACCATGGCTCTTTTAGGTTCTTGTGAAGGATTCGGAAGTAGGAAGTTTTGGACTGACCCAGCAGAGCAGATTTTCAGAATCCCTGAATGGATTTGGTTATGACTTGTTTCCAGATTTTGAGAATACAATCACACTTTATATAATGGGGGTAGATCACAAAAGCAAATAAAATACAGACTCTGAAATGTGGAAAAAGGAAAAATTGATATTGATATATTTAATTCCTTTACATGTCTGTTTTGTTAAAAAGCGTGGAAAAATATCAGGGACTTTTAATGATTTTGTAACATCTGCTTGATTAGAGATTCTGCAGGTAGCTCCGCTTAAAATATCCTTCAGTGAACAGTATGGACTCTTTAAGCTTGCACACCCAGTAAATTCACAATTTAGTTTTCATACATTTAAGGTTACAATTTCTCATCCATTCCCTTGAAATGAAGGGTATAATGTTCCAGAAAGTTGGAAAGGGATTAAGAGGTGTCATCTTAGACAAACCACTGTATTCACAGTATCTAATTTTCTTTTGGCTTCTATCTTCCCCCCTTGTAGCCTTTGCAGAGATTGTTTAAAGTTCTATCCTTATTCAAAGCTTTGAAAACTAAGAATATATAGCAAGCAAGACTGGATAAAACCACTAACTTTTCTAGGCTAGCATTCAGTTCCCTAAGCAGCCAATTAATGGAAAGTTTTCTTTATTTTATTTATTCACCTCAGTATTCTGATAGATCCCATTCAACAGACTGAAGGCTGAGAGTAATAAGTATGTGTATATTCAAATTAGAATAATTATTCAGTGTGTTGATAAGGAATGCAAGATGCACGAACAGAACTATTTATAACAATGTTGAAAATAAAACTGTTATTCTAGGCAACATATTGTTCAGGAGAGATATTTTAGGCTTCAATCTTAAACCTATATACCTAGGAATGTTATTGTTTGAGGGCTAACTTCTGAATAGACACGGCTTATCAGTTATGTAAAAATCTACAATTGTTATTAAGGCTTTAAAATGGATTATGTGTCTCAAATAATCTATGGATAATACATCTCATTAGACATGCAAGGAGTAGGTTTCATTCATCTAATTATAATCCCATTGCATGCTTCCGATTATCCAGAAAGATATGACTTAATTGTTCCTTGAGCCATGTTTTTGATCCATTTAAAAAAGAAAGAAAGAAAGCCAGCATGAAATAAAGAAAAAAATTATCAATAAGACTGCATAAACAATAAGCAATTTGTACTATAATCAATCCATGGATGAAAAGCTGTTTTTTCCCATTCATCTTTTATCTTTTAGAAAAAATTAGTAACAGCTAGTGCTTAGTTTTACAGCTCCTCTTAATAATCAGAATATAAATAAGATTGCATTTAAAGCTACATAACTCAAAATAATCCTCAACTGTGAAAATGTTATACATTTGTCCAGAATTAGAATATATTTATGCAAATCCACATACATCACTATTCTGGGGGCCAGAATACATGTATAGTTTTTCCAGAAAAATACAGTGAGTAATATTTGCCGTGATAAATTATGGGCAAGTGAAATATATTTTTGCATTGGAAACCAGTTTTTTTAATTGGGAAAGCATCAGAGAAAAGCAAAGCAACTTGAATACTCATAGCTAAAAAGCTAAGAAAATAGGTTTTAAGAATCTCTCCCCCCTCTCCGTCCCCTCCTCTCTGTGTAAAGTGGGGTGTTTGTTGTGAGATAGAGCTGTCACATTCACAACAACAGCAACAAAATATTTGTTCTTGGCTGTCTAAAATTTGGATCAAATGATAAGAACATGAGGAGACCTGTTGGACGTAAAGGCTATTTAGGCTGCTGTCTTGTTGCCAGAATGACCAACTTAATGGATAATCAGACTTTTTTCAGTATATAACCAAAAGAAACTTCTTAAAATAAGAATTCACCAATGGAGGATGGAGAATTCTTACCAATTGGAATGTTGGTAACATTGTTTGCTAAAAATAACAGGAAACCACACCTTGGAAACCAGGTTCAGCTGTGATGAATATTAGAAGAGCCCTTACAACCCTTACATAACTACATACATATTTGTAGTCACAAAATTCTACTTCAAAACGTGATTGATTTGGAGGAATCAGTGTGCACCAGAATGTATAGATTGAATTGGAATATTCAGCAATTATATTTAATTAAAGTGTTTACATGTTTATTTATGAAAAGACATTTGCTGCAGAAACCAGCAATGCACCTAAACTTCAAACCAAGCATTCAAAGAGCAAGAATAAGCTATTGTTCATTTATTTAATATGCATGGTAACTTAAAAAAAGTAACCGTGCGTTTTCATTATGAGCCAAAATTATAAATCAAAGCACAAGACTAAAAGCAGAGCTAGGCAGTGCCTGCCTGCAGGCCACAGGAACTACTGTATCCCATTAGCATTCTGCTAATAGATACACCCCATAGTAATCTTTTTAAATATGGTAGTAAAATTATTACATTTTAGCAAACATAAACTTTGCAGAAAACTGATAAAATAATGAATTTGGAGATATTTAAAAAGGCTATACTCATAAAACACCATTTCTTTTTCCACATAATTGAGAACTGTTACAGAAGCTAGCAAGTGAATATATACAAATATAAAGAAATTAGTACTGCAATAGGTGAATGTGAGTCCTACTTGTAAATAAACTATCAGCAAAATTCTTTAAGGAAACAAAATAGGAAACAGGAACTGTTTCTCCTTGAATCACTGTCTTTTTCAGAAATATTGGCTTGCATATCTGTTTCTCCACAGCTGCAATTTGTAATCTGATAGGATGTGCTATATACCTGTTAAGACTGGACATCAATATCATGAAACCTTGAAAAGTTTAAAGAAAAAAAAAGATATACCATAATATTCTGTACCTTCCATTCAAGCCAAGAGGAAAAACAGCTTTAGCTTTATTTTTTCACTAAGTATAGCTGTAGCAATCCTTTATTCCTAAATATTTACCTCCAGGTGGTTCATACATTTTACAAAACTGTTTATATATGTGACCTATCTTACAATAAATGTATTATTCAAAGATACTGTCCTTCAGTTAATATTGCAGCTGTTTTCCAATGGCTGAAAAAAATCAAGACAAGTAGAACCAGGCTAATTATATCTAACAGTAGTATTGTAAATCCCATTTAAATGAAATTAAAAATCAACACGATTAACGTAAATCCTATTGATTTCACTTTAACTGGCTGCAACCCTATATATATCTACTGAGGAAAAAGTGCAAGTAGGGACATTACATTTAAGGTGATTTATGCTTAGGTAAGGGAGATGTAAGATTACAGACAAAGTAAAAGTAATTTAGTTTTAGTCCCGTCTACAGTGGCAGGATGTTTAGGTTTCTTTTCTGGGTCTTCACAACCCAAAAACTGATTCTAAGCATGTTGTGCAAAGGGATGTTCTTACATTACTGACAGATATTAGGTTAATGTGGAACCAACAATTCTAAGTTTTCAAAAACAGAGTTACTTTCAGTGACCGTTGTTTACACAAATGATAGCAGGGAATGCACAACTGCATCCCATGCTTTTGCACAACTGCATAACTGTATAGCAATTCTGACCTCCCTACATTTATTTGGAAAACTGATTCTCCTTGGTTCCTAATCCTACAACAATTTCTTACCACATAGTCCCAGTCACTCCTTAAAGCCTCCTACAGGAATATAAGAATGTATACTGAATGAGACACACATATTCCATAAGGAAAAGAAGCACAGAATTGCAGGCACTCTCATTTTCTAAGCACTTTACTAAGTTCTACAGATGCATTGTTGAAATATAAACACTTTGCTTTATAATATGCTGGCTACTCATCTATTATTGTAAATTAAAACCAAGTAAGAAAGGTATGGAGCTTAGCTTGGGGAGTGCCATGGTAGGTCTTAGTGGTCAAAATGTTGCCCATGATACAAAATTGAGAATCCATTGTTTAAATTGTTGAGCAATGCCTTACAAGAGCATGCTTTAGAGATTTTCCATTTCTTTTTGGATATGCCTGATTAAACCTAGAACCTTCAACATGCAAAGCATGTCAGATATAGGTATTTCTCTTCAGCTGTTATTTTATGAAAACAGGGTTTTGTGGTAGTACAGAGAATTTTAGTGGAAGAAACACTTTTCCTTCCATAAACATTCTTATAAACATTCTGCTGTATATAATGTAGTTTATAATCTTAAAAACCTAGTTGTTCCCCAGCGACACTGAAGAGTGGCCAATTAGTGAGTCATAATTTCTAACTATCATTTTTAAAAGAGCTAACTTTTAGCTACAATTAGCAGTTCTTGAAACTGAGATATTAGATAAAATATGCATTCCCTACTTTGCCTATTTTGTAAGAAAGAAATAATTCTGATTTCCCCCCTCCTTTTTAACCAATGAAAGAACGATCCTAGAAGACCTGACATTCATAGCGATATGGAAAACATTTCTTTTTTAATCTTCTCAGGTAGGCAATTATTTCTATCTCATAAAATCCAGAAATCCTCACTGTTTGCTGTTTCTGTGCATCAGAAACTATGACAAAAGATAGGAAATTGTAATACTTTAAAAATGTGATTAGTCTAAATATTACAGGAAAATAGTGATATGCTAAGCCACAGTTAGTTTTTCTCTTCCCCAGTAATATTTGTGGATTGTGTTTTGAGGCACAGTCTTTAAAGATGAGAAATTAATCAAGTACTTTTGTCACGTCTGGTATTTGGGGAAGATAATAATGCTTTGTATACCTAAAATGAGACGCCTTCTTTTCCCCTTTTATTTCCTTTGAGACAAATATCACTTGCATAATTCCCCACCCAGACTTGTTTTTTGGAGAGGCTGTTGCAGAGCTGGACACTGTGGCTTCAGAGAACACATTATTTGCTGGGTGTGAACTGTGGTTGACCCTTCAATTCAGATGTGAAATATATTGAGAGCTGTATCTATACCTGACATTCCAGTTGAAATTACTCCTCGGAAGTAAACCATGTTGAGATGCATATCATGTTTCAGGCACTAAAGTGCTCATTCTGAGAATTTGCTGATAAGGTTGGCAAGATCGAGAGGCGATAAAGAAGCAGTTAATGCAACAAGAAGTCAAAGCCCAACAAATGAAAAAATAATTTCAGCTTCACCTGCTTGAGCCACAACAATAACTAAACAGCAGGTGGCTTGTCAACAAGTCTTAGATTTCATCCAAAGAAAAAAAGACATGGAAGAATAGACTCTTCTGATTCTATTATTTGCAGCATTAACAGCAACTGCTGTTTCAGGTAAATTCTGCTGAATCTACTGATGCCTAGATTATCTAGTTATCTAGTCAATCTAGTTAACAGCTCTCTTAGTTTTCATGGTAGTTTTTTGGGTGGCTTAAGGTGGGAAACATAGGATAAAATATGACAATCAACCCAAAGGAGAACAAATTTGGAGTATGAGGGAAAAAAGCTTATGCAATTTCCAGATTTACATTTCTGGCTGGCACAGAAGCACAAAGAATTTCACCAAGCCTTCTTCACAGTCAGACAAAAAGGGATGAAGACTTTCTGTATCCCATATTTGATTTACCCAGGGCGCAAGAAACCCTGCACATTAAAACCCCCAACAGCTACCCATCCTAATTAAAAGTTCCACATGAATTCACTCAAAAATGATTTACTGGATTGGCAGCTCAAATGCCCTATTAATTACACAGAATATTTTTTTGTGACTTCCCCCCATTCATCTACTTTTTTTTTATTTTCAGCTTTCAAGAAAAGAGATAAATCTGAATAATTTGCATATCTGCAATAAAAGTCTTGCCAAACACACACACACACACACACACACACACACACACTGGTCCTGTTGTATTCGGGTCTTTTCCCGTGTAAGATTGAGATTGTCTTGGCAACGTTTCGGTGACGTCCCCTTCGCCATCTTCAGGCTGGTGTTTTGGCTTTGTGCTTGTGTGAGTAAAGTGAGGTCGGAGCTGCTATCTTTCTTATAAATCTTGGTGTGTGTGTGTGGAGTGCTGACTTTGTTGCTGTAATTGGGTTGATTGACTGTGTAGTTGCATCTAGATGGAGTTGATGTTTGTAGATTGGTCAGCTGTTTCTTATCATCCTGTGTGGCTGAGATGCTAGCTGTGTGTCCATTGTTCTTTTGTGTTGTAATGACTTGGGTAGTGGGTGGGGCTTGTTTGTTGACTAGGGCTGGTTTCCAGATGTCTGGTAGGTGGGATATATCATGATGTTTATTCATGTTGTGGGGGCATATCTCTATTTTGATGGCTTTCAAACATTGGAAGCCACTGAATATTTGTTTTTACAAGAAAAATAGATGCTCCTAAATGAAGAGAGCCTTTTAACTAATGAATGCATTTAGCAGACTTACATACATTCAAACTTTGCCAGATCAGCACCAATTTTAGTGAAAACAACTTCTAAATGTATAATTCAACAACAGAGTTTAGATATATAATTTGAGTAGTCCAATACAGAAATATTCAAGGGAGATGGATAAATTATTATTGTCCAGCGAAAAATAAATTTAGTGTTTTATATAATTATTGACATAACATTTTCAGATTATGAGATAATGTAGATCATGTAACAGTTACTGGAGACTTTAATTTAGTGGTTTTTTTTTAAAAAGAAAATGAATCAGTAAAGTCACGGTGTTCTCTATGTTTACATCCAGGAATTTAATTTACTGGACAAGCGGGATTGGTTTAGGGAGTTCTATATTTTTATTTCCACAAGAAGTATGTATTCAAGACCAAATTGGATTTTTTTACCCATATTGCATTCAGTGGTTAATTTAATTGACAAATACAAAGTTGATTCAAATTTAATTTCAATCATGTATTCATAATGTTATCACTGAGTTTGGATAAAAACATCTCTGTTAGTGGAAGACGATATCTTAAAAAAAAACTAATTGGAAAATTCACAGCTTGTAGAACAAGAGAAGAAAGATGCAGATTTCTTTTTTCTTCAAATAAATATGTGAATGATCTGGGATATATTTAAAGTATTTTATTCTTGGCAAGATAATAGCCTGTCTTTCCTTATAGAAAGAAATGAATAAATCATAACACAACAAACATGAACTAGAAGCAATGAAAGAATATTCCACAAAACTGATTCAAGAAGCCTATTATACTTTTAAATCTATTCAGTTGGAATTGGACCCATTATTTATACACACACACACACACAATAAATGAGACAAACATATGAGAACATGAAGGAGAAAAAAAACCTACGACAAGCTTCTCATTGGCAAGACATGAGATTTATCTGAAACAAATTTCACTAATTATAATGAAATCATTATTTTTTAATTGTATAAAAATTGATATTCCGTGTTGGTAAATATAACTCGCAAGTAGATAGATGATTTTCTTAAATAAATTGACACAAATCTTTCAGAAATTAAGACTAAAAATAAATTAGCCTCACTTCTAATGTTACCAAAAACCCCAAACAAACAAACAAACCACCACCACCTAATCCTACACTATTGAAACAATGAAATCCAGTAAGGCCCCAGGACTTCTACCTTTAAATGGTAGAAACATTCAAGAGCTAAGGAGCTTCTATATTTCTGGAAATATTACAGGTGTCTCTTGAAAAATAAAAACCTGTCATCCTCATATTGTTAAGCTTATATCACTGCAGTTTTGAAGCCCTATAGGGATCCTATCCAGTGTGCAGGTTATTTCCTGATATCTCTATTAAATATTGATGCTAAGACGTTAACAGCTACATTGGTGAGATTGCAGCAGCTGTTACCCACAATAAGTTACTCTGTACAATCCAGTTTCAGGAAAGGACATCAGTCTTCAGGTAATATAAGACTTCTGGTTGATATAATAAACTTGTACACTGATACACATAAATCTGCAGTGTGACCTGTTGGATGTGGAAAAAGCTTTTGGTATTTACAAATCATTTTTTTTTTTGGTTTATATGATGCAAAGGTTTAGATTTCATAAAATTTATGTTTTTCATTATAATTTTTTACTTTAATTCATTTTCTTCTGTGATACTAATGATTTCACCAGTAATTAAAATGTGATGGATAATGTGTAATTTTTAATAAGTTACTGGAACCCATAGCAGCCTGATAGATCAGACTGAAGAAATGAAAAAGATACTTTTAGCTGAATTTAGATGCAATGTACTGTGTGTGATGTATTAACTTTCAACTGTTACTAAACATTTTCCAAGATGTTCAAAATGGAAAGAGGATTGACTTTTTAAATAATTGAACTTTATGAAATAAACCATTTCCTATATTTTGTCGAAATTTTCTATTGGTTTACAAAACAGGTCATTCAATTTCATTATTCCAAAGTTCATATAAAGCATGAATACCAATTTCATAAATTTCCTTTAGTTTCTTATAAAAGTAAGTCACTGGCTTAGAAGCCTCAATTGCAGTGTTTTTAAACTTGGCAACTTTAAGATATGAGGACTTCAACTCCCAGAATTCCCCGACTTTAAATCTTAAAGTCTCAGTTTAATCAAGATTTAAGTTTTAAGTTTCAAGATTTAAGTTTCAACCTTAAAGTCAATTTTAAATATGCCAAGTTTGAAAAATACTGCTTTAGAAGCATAAACAGCATCAGGATCAAACAGCCTAAGAAAAGGCACATAATAAACAACCAAGAAGCAATCTAGGTAAATCAATCTCTATTTCTGCAATCCAGGTAAATCAATCTCAACCTTTACAAGAATTTTAAAAACAGCTTTGTCAGAACTAAGTTGATCCAAACAATGTTATTGTGAAAATACAACTAAACTATACTAAACAAAACCAAACCATTCATTTACATAATTGTTTCTTGTGTCAAATTTGGGAATGGGTTCAAATTATTTGGTTAAGAAAGTTTTCTAGGTACCGTATATTCCGGCGTATAAGACGACTTTTGAAACCCAAAAAGGTCAACCAAAAATCGGGGGTCGTCTTATACGC